>CACRXK020000919.1:0-64289 GCA_902702795.2 Paramuricea clavata
AGTTCCTTCGATATCAATGTAATCTAATAATCATGATTTTTCTGTGTTGGTGTAGTGTACTCAGGTGAATATGATGCTTGTGATGTTACTCTGAGTGTATATCCACACCGGGCAAGCTTGAAAAATATGCCTGGCCACGGTGGGAATCGAACCTACGACCTTTGGAATACTAGCCCAATGCTCTGCCAACTGAGCTACACGGTCAGGTCGGTGGTTCGATTCCCACCGTGGCCAGGCATATTTTTCAAGCTTTCCCGGTGTGGATATACACTCAGAGTAACATCACAAGCATCATACTCACCTGAGTACACTACACCAACACAGAAAAAATCATTATTACTAGATTACAATGATATCGAAGGAACTAGACTCTGTTCCGAAATATCACATACTCGAACCGACCTGACCGCGTAGCTCAGTTGGCAGAGCATTGGGCTAGTATTCCAAAGGTCTTAGGTTCGATTCCCACCGTGGCCAGGCATATGTTTCAAGCTTGCCCGGTGTGGATATACACTCAGAGTAACATCACAAGCATCAAGTTATGAATGTTCAGATGAAGGTACATATACTGGCATCAACTATTTCGCTGACCAGCTCAGAATGACATTTCGTCAAAACTTTTTTCTTCAAGATTGGTTTAGAAACAAATTTGGAGTAGGTTTAGGGTAAGGATTAGGGTTAGAGTTAGTGTTTGGAGTAGGGTTAGTGTTAGTGTTAGTAAAACCGTTGCTTTGTTACGTTTTGTCACTCTGAGGCCAGCGAAATAATCTCTTCCACATATACTCGGAGTCTCAGAACATTCATCACTCGTTCACATGCATCAGAAGGAGAAATCGCACTAGAAATGGCGGCGAAAAATTGCAAGTATAAACGGGCCGTAATGACTCTGAAGCCATAATGAACAGTCTGCATTATGTGGGCATTTACATCCGTTTGACGAACGATTGCCCTCGCTTCAGCTTGTAGAACTGTAACTATTCATTCACTCTAACAAAGAGTGTTTGATATTTCTTTGAGTGTCTCAGATAGGGTGTATAATTATGCAGTAAATCACAGCATTCCTAAAATTGCAGTAAATCACAGCATTCCTAAAACAGGTCACGTTTTTGAGGTCTCTTCAACATGGCCGCTTCGTGAAAAATATCTTATTTACCCAGATACGCATTCCAGCCTTAGTTTGGAGATCAGTGGGTTAAACGAAGGTGTTTTTAAACGTCCTCCACCGTCAACTCTTCCCCCGCCGCCTCCCTCCCCGCTGCCTCCCTCCCCGCCGCCTTCCCCCCTGCCACCACCTCCTCTTCCATGGCTTCATTGATGTATCCACTGACGTTGCCTCCAGAACTCTCTATTGTCTTTCGTGCGCATGCGGCCGAACACACCATGGCAACAATGACGCATACACAACCAAGAGCGGCGATCACAATGATGAAAACATACTTTGTGCTAAGAATGGCTTTTGAACTCGAACATGATGTTTTATTTGCCACGCAATCTTTGTTACTCGAACAACACAGATCTGCTGAGCCACAATCTTCGTTTGAGCTACAAACTTCTCGATCACAACTCGAACGACATTTCTTTATCTGTCTGCAACAATATAGGCCATTGGCTTCGTCACAATCAGAATTCGTTTCACAGTCGAGCGATGCAGTCATGCGCTCAGTGAAGAATACAAGTGATAAAAGTACAAACGCGAAACGTTTAGCCATTGAGACCTATCTTCTTTATAACTTTATGTAAATATGTCACCAACGTATACACTATCTTCTTTCCAACCCGTTTAGCACCCGTTTTTGATTCGCTCTGGCATTTTTTGAAGCATTTTATATCTCGAGTCGTTGTCATGAACCACAAACAAAGGAAATCATTTCTAGGGAAAGTTACATAATTGAGAACTTTCGTGTCGATTTTCTCTGGAAATAGTGTCTCTTTTTTTCAAATAGATACCTACGCTCTGATGAAACCATAGCAATGCATAAATAATTTCGTCCTATAAACAAAGGCTTTATAATTATGGCTTCGGCAGTTAAAAGATCGTTTGTTTCCACGATGATGTAATGAAATTCTAAAATCTAAACTATACGACAGCCACAAAGCTAGCATGTTTCCTAGACAGTAGAGTGTTCAACAACCGTTTTGAGTTGATAAAATTATTTCTCCCTGAGTTAGGGAGTTTTAGACTTTAGGTTTGAAAAGTATTGCTGACTCCACCATTATTTTAAAGAGCTGTTCAGTTAATCTATGTTATGCGCGCATGTTTATCCTTGGCCTTTTTGCAGGCATTTATATTTCAAGCACCATAATACAGATGTGTTTGAAACATTGCAAGTACAAGATCGTGTAACAACCTCCATCTCCCGAAAGTCAACACGAACTGGGGCAAACATAAACCAACCTACCTCGCTTCGAAAGACTTTAACAACTTGGACGTTTCCGTCAGAAACACTGATTCTCTGAGTCAATTTAAGTCTTTACTATAAGGTCACATACCATATAACTATTCTTAGCTGTACTTATTAGATATAGTTAATTATTCGTTTCTTTATGTCGTGACGTTGTATATTAATTGTATATATTTATATAAGTAAATTTTGTTAATGATTGTATCATGCAGGACCCCACTGAAAAACACATTAGTGATGTGGGTATCCTGGATAAATATAATTATAAATAAATTGCATGAAAGCGTGCTGTAATTTATCGCGTAACTACAGAAAAATGCACACCCTATCTGAAGCGCTCAAAAAAATCAAACGTCTTTTGTTAGATTGAATGAATAATTACAGTTCTAGAAACTGAAGCAGCAAGTGCAATTTTTCGTCAAACGGATGTAAATGTCTACATATTAATTCAGACCATTATGGTTTCAGAGACAGAGTCATTTGACATTAAGAAGTTCTTTTTGAATGTAGACAGGTTACGTTTTTGGCAAGACTGATAATCATTAAAATCACATTAAAAATGTGTACCGGATATTGTGACTGTGCTTTTAAAAATAAAGTATTCAACTGTATATAAACTGTACAATGTCATTGGATTATTTAGCATTATATAAAGAAATACGATAAATAATTGTTGATGTTTGTATACATCATCAAGTACAATAATAAAATTAATTAAATTACAACTAAGAGTTTGAAATTAATTAAATATAGAAAAGCTATTCTTAAAACGGCCTGTTTGAAAATTTGCATTAAAATTATGTTTCTTCCTATAAGATCAATGTCACACGTGTTGTTTCAAACCGGGAGAAGGTCGTGGAGTTTATGATTTTCATATTATATTTAGCATTATATAAGAAATTCTCTAAATTATCCATTGGATTATTTGGAATTATATATATACCAAGGTTCTGCTCAGCACCCCCGTCGCCGCCAAAGTCCCCCTCAACCTCGTTCCCAGGCTCTTCCCTCTCCCTCTCCCCAGCGTATCCACCAGCAACAACGTTTCCCCCAGCGTGGTGATCACAGAATCCCTCTGCGCATTTTACGCAACAATTATTGCAAAAGAAAAACATAAAACCTGGTTTTCTATGTAGACAGGTCACGTTTTTGAGGTCTCTTCAATATGGCCGCCTCATGATGAATATTTTATTTATCCAGATGCGCATTCCAGCCTTAGTTTGGAGATCAGTGTGTTAAACGAAAGTGTTTTTCAACATCCCCCACCGCCTCCTCCGCATGCCCCTCCACCGCCTCCCCCACCGCCGCCGCCTCCCCTTCCGTTGTTCCATTGCCATCGGGTACGTCGTAAGCGCCTCCCGTCATGTCTGTATCCACTGACATTGCCTCCAGAACTCTCTATAGTCTTTCCTGCGCATGCGGCCCAACACACGATGGCGACAATGACGCATATGACACCAACAGGGGCGACCACAAAGATGAGAACTTGCTTTGTGCTAAGAGTGGCTTTTGAACTCGAACATGATGCTTTATTTGCCACGCAATCTTTGTTACTCGAACAACATAGATCCGCTGAGCCACAATCTTCATTTGAGCTACAAACTTCTCGATCACAACTCGAACGACATTTCTTTATCTGCCTGCAACAATATAGGCCATTGGCTTCATCACAATCAGAATTCGTTTCACAGCCGAGCGATGCAGTCATGCGCTCAATGAAGAATAAAATTGATAGGAGTAAAAACGGGAAACGTGTAGCCATTGAGAGCTATCTTCTTTATAACTTTATCTAAATACGTCACCAATGTCTACACAATATCTTCTTTCCAACCCGTTTAGCATCCGTTTTTGATTTGCTGTGGCATTTTTTGAAGCATTATATGTCTCAAGTCGTTGTCATGAACCACAAACAAAGGGAGTCATCACTAGGGGAAATTACGTCATTGAGAACTTTCGCGTCGATTTTCTCTGGAAATAGTGATTCTTTCAAATAGAAACCATAGCAATGCATAAATAATTTGGTCCTATAAACAAAGGCTTTATAATTATGGCTTCAGCAGTTAAAAGAGCGTTTGTTTCCACGATGATGTGATGAAATTCTAAAATCTAAACAAAACGACAGCCACAAAGCTAGCATGTTTCCTAGAAAATTCAACAACCGTTTCGAGTTGATAAAATTATTTCTCCCTGAGGAGCTTTAAAAAATATTGCTGACGCCAGTATTATTTTAAAACGCTGTTTAATGAATCTATGTTAAGCGCGCATGTCTATCCGTGGCCTTTTTGTACGGCATTTATATCTCAAGCAGCATATATACAGATGCCTCTAACAGCTATCGGAGTGTTTGAAACATTGCATGAAAGAAATTCACTAAATAATTGACTTAATGGACCTTTCCCCTTATAACTAAAATTTCGATCTAGACAAAAATTTCATCACAGCTTGAAAGAGCATCACAAAATTAGTAATATTCCAAAGTTTTGTTGCAAAATCTTCTAAAATGCGGATAATATAGCCTTGCGAAGTTTGCCGTTTTTCAGTCATTTTGTATTACAAACGGGAAATTGACATACGATTCGGGTGTTGGGGCTGCAATTTCCCGTTTGTAATCTAAAATGACTGAAAATTGCAAATTTCGCAAGGCTATATTATCCGCATTTTACAACATTTCGCAACGAAACTTTGGAATATTACTAATTTTGTGATGCTCTTTCAAGCTGTGATGAAATATTTGTCTAGACTTGCCTAGATCAAAATTTTGGTTATAAGGGGAAAGGTCTAATAAAAAAAAGGTTGTCCTTTGCAAAACTTAAACTCTAAGCGTGCAAAGCATAATGGGAGCATCAGTTTAGAAATCATATATGGGGCCCATTTCTTAGAGACATGGTAAATATCTCCTTACGAGAACAATTCATTCACAAATAGCTGCAATATTCAACTACACTAAGCTTGAAACTTAGTGCTTCCATTAAGTTTGCGCGCTTAGAGTTGCAAAGGACAACGTTTCCTGAAAATTTACTATTTCAAAATTTACTTAAGTTTCTTCCTATAAGATCAATGTCACACGTGTTGTTTCGCACCGGGAGAAGTTCGTGGAGTTTATGATTTTCATATTATATTTAGCATTATGTAAGAAATTCGCTAAATTATCCATTGGATTATTTGGAATTATATATACCAAGGTTCTGTTCAGCACCCCCCGCCACCATCGCCGCCGCCGCCAACATAGCCGCCCCCGCCAAAGTTCCCCCCAGCGTGTCCACCAACAGCAACGTTTCCCCCAGCGTGGCAGTAATCACAGAATATAGATCTCCCTGTGCATTTTACGCAAAGTATGGGCGCCACAAAGATGCATATGAACATGCCTAGACCTACTGCAACGACCACTATGAATACAACGGAGCTACTCTCATCACAGTCGGAATTTGATTCACAGCCGAGCACAGGTGTCGCCCACTGTGTGTGTAATATCGCCAATAGAATAAAAACCAAGTATTTCTCCATTAAAGTTTGCTTGTCTATATGAAATCAGTAGAAAGCTATACACAAGATGTCAAGAATTTTAACCAAACCAACAACAATATGGTTCGAAGGACTGGCACCCGTTTTTGATTTGCTGTGGCATTTTTTGAAGCATTTTATATCTGACAGCTATCGGAGTGTTTGAAACATTGCATGACAGTGTGCTGCAATTTACCGCGTCACTACAGAAAAATGCACACCCTATCTGAAGCACTCAAAGAAAAATCAAACATCTTTGTTAGATTGAATGGATAATTTCCGTTTTAGAAGCTGAAGCGACTGCAATTTTTCCAAACGGATGCAAATGCCCACATTATTTAGACCGTTCATTATGGCTTCAGAGCTAGAGTGGCACGGCAACATAAATCATAAAGAATTCTGATATCAGAATCATACCAGAATTCTAATACTGACTCGTCCCCTGTCTCTTGCGTTGGATGATGGCTGTCAACGCCTAACCCGCGAACGGGCATATTCTCCCGCACTAAAATGTAACGAGGGACTGTGGAAGAGTCGTGTTCTGACATGCTTTTAAAAATAACCTAAAGTATTCAACCAGCATTATATAAAAAAAATTTGCTAAATAATCCATTGGATTATTTTAATTAGCATTATATTAAGAAATTCGCTAAATAATCCATTGGATTAATTAAACACTCACAGTCCGTGCTTTATCTAGTAGTAAGACACTCGGCTGTTGCCTAGTCGTGTTTTGTATCTGATAAGGGGCGACATCCATAGTCAAATTGCCACGCAAAACGTCATTTTGACGTTTTGAGTGGGTGGGTGGGTTTTCAAGAATCAGTTTGACGTTTTGCGTGGCAGTTTGAAATTTTTAAATCAGAAAATATTGAACACATGTGCAGAAATGATTTTGGATGTGTATGTAGAAGTTAACTTGAAGAATTTGTGTATTTCACTGTACCAAAGGCTTTAAACACGTTATCAGTTTTCGCGAAAATACGAAAAATATTTAATACAGGTATTAATTTATATCATTATTTAAAACTACATGAGCATTGATTTGAAACATTATTACTCACTGGTAACACCTTTGAGGTCTCCCTTTTATAGTTTTAATAACAATATACACTTGACGTTTTCAGCACTGGGTGGGTGGGTCAAAACGAAAACGTCAAAATGACGTTTTGCGTGCCAATGTGAGTATGGATGTCGCCCCTAAAGCAATCCTGCATGCTTGTGTTTTAAGAGGCAATTTTTTTCAATGTCACGTATTTGCAATGAAAAGTGTTCAAAACCTAAAATCTTTTTGGCGTTCCTCTCAAAATTACTTTGTTTTAGCTTGATTCTCTAGTTTATAGAGTTAGCTACCTTTTTAAATGCATCTGCCGATTGAGAAACATAAAATAATAGTCAAAAATTGTCAATTAAAATACAATTATCAATGATGCTTTAAAATTGACGCCATATTTACGGTCATATAAGCAAAATCTTTGCATATTTACGGTCATATAAGCAAAAAAATTTGGCGTATCATCTAACATCTCTTCATTTTAGCATTATTTTACAGATAAATTTGTTGGCCGATTGAGAAACGTATCGAAAAATAAAAAAATTGAATTTAGTCATAACCTCAAGCGATATATTATACACATTAGTTTTGAGCGCGTGTTACGTAACATACAAAAAGATCTCCTTTAAATAGTTTATAAAAGGTTCTTAACATGATTTCCTATATATAATATTTACATCTATAAACTATTCCACTCAGATGTAAATATTTGCTTTAGCTGTTTAATCAGTAAATTAAACAGCTGAAGCAATTTGAATAAATGCCTAAATTTTTGCTTATTGCATGATACGTACATTGGTGTGGTTTCATCAGAATATCTAGACACAGAATAGTGTGTTAAAAAATGACAAAGGTGTTTTGAAACAGACCATTTTAAGAATTTTAGTTGTAAATACTTGCAATTTAATTAGTTTTATTTTTATAAGTATAAACATCGACATTTTGTAAACGTATAAACACAATTCCACCTATGGTTTATTTGAATTAAAACATCTAAATAGTTCAATGGATTATTTTGCGAAATTCTTTATGTGCGCATGTCTAATCCAACCTATATATCATAATTTAGCGTAATTATGCCGGCTTCAGCAGTTCTTTTTTCAAATTAATACACCCTGCCAGGAGGTATTTGCGTGTAGCCTTGGCTAGGCTCGTTTTCCGGACTGAGATATCGATTTTAGAGCCCTTTTATCTTGTTTATGATGACTAAATACACCTTTTCGATAGTTACGTCACAACTACACTGTTTTCAACTTAGGACCACCTTAAATGGAAAGGATTTCAAGTTTTTTTTCACATGGGCTTTGCACAGAGAAGCAGAACATCCTTCTTCAACACATGCATGAAAAAAAATTTTGGTCGTGACCTGAGCCTCGTTTTCGTGTTAAAGCTTATTTCCACATTTATTGGTCAAAATAAAGATTTCTTTTTCATGCATGTGTTGAAGAAGGATGATCCGCTTCTCTGTGCAAAGCCCATGAGAAAAAAACTTGAAATCCTTTCCATTTAAGGTGGTCCTAAGTTGAAAACAGTGTAGTTGTGACGTAATTATCGAAACGGTGTATGTATTTTTCACTTAATTAAATCCATATCCATTTAAAAAAATGGATTGGTAAAATGGATTTGGTAATTATATAAAGTTCTTCAGTTTTCAATCTAATATAATTGCACGTGTAATCTGTAACAAGATCTTAAAGGGCTTTAAAACCAATATCTCAATTACGAAAGGTGCATGGCTCTACAGCCAAGCCTAATCCGGAATTTAAGGGTGTATTATTAAGCAGTCAACGTTTTTGTAAACCCGGACGTATAGGCTTGCAGATCTGCAATACCACTACATTTGAAATATTATCAAAGAAATGTTTGGGAAATTTGTATTTGAGTTGTTGATGTAATGAAATTCTAAAATCTAAACAAAACGACAGCCACAAAGCTAGCATGTTTCCTCGAAAATTTAACAACCGTTTTGAGTTGATAAATTATTACTCCCTGAGGAGCTTTGAAAACTAATGCTGACGCCAGTATTATTTTAAGACGCTGTTTAATGAATCTATGTTAAGCGCGCATGTGGCCTTTTTGTAGGCATTTATATCTCAAGCACCATATATATATAGATGCCTCTAACAGCTATCGGAGTGTTTGAAACATTGCATGAAAGAAATTCACTAAATAATTGATTTAATTGTTGATGCTTATACTTATACAGTAATAAAACTAATTAAATTACAAGAATTAATTCAAAAAAGGTTGTCCTTTGCAAACCTTGAACTCTAAGCGTGCAAAGCATAATGGGAGCATCAGTTTGGAAATCATCTTTTGGGCCCATTTCTTAGAGACATGGTAAATATCTCCTTACGAGAACAATTCATTCACAAATAGCTGCAATATTCAACTACTAAGCTTGAAACTAGTGCTTCCATTAAGTTTGCGCGCTTAGAGTTGCAAAGGACAACGTTTTCTGAAAATTTATTATTTCAAAATTTACTCAAGTTGCTTCTGATAAGATCAATGTCACACGTGTTGTTTGGAACCAGGAGAAGGTCGTGGAGTTTGTGAGTTTTTATATTATATTTAGCACTATGTAAGAAATTCGCTAAATTATCCATTGGATTATGTGGAATTATATATATAATATATCAAGGTTCTGTTCAGCACCCCCCGTCACCACCACCGCCGCCACCACCCCCGCCGCCGTCACCACCCCCGCCGCCACCACCCCCGCCACCACCATCGCCGCCGCCACCCCCGCCGTCGCCAAAGTTCCACCCAGCGTGTCTACCAGCAGCAACGTTTCCCCTGGCGAGGCGCCGATCACAGAATCCCCCTGCGCATCTTACGCAACAACAAACGGGCGCCACAATGATGCATACGAACACGAATAGACATACTGCAACGAACACTATAACCAAAGCTGGGCTACGATCATCCTTCGTGCGTGACGGAGCCGACACCGGGAGGCACTTCCCGTGCTTACAACGCTCGCCTGGTGAACCACAATCCGTGTTTGAAGTGCAATTTTGTAGAACACAATTCGAACGACACTGTTTTATCTTTTTACAGCAATACGGGTCTCGGGCTTCATCACAATCGGAATTTGATTCACAGACGAGTACAGGTGTCGCCCATCGTGTGTGGAATATGGCCAATAGAATAAAAACCAAGTATTTCTCCATTTAATAAAGATCGCTTGTCTATATGAAATATAGAAAGCTCACAGAAAGCTATACACAAGAATTTTAACCAAAAACTATATGGTTCGCAGAACTGGCACCCGTTTTTGATTTGCTGTGGCATTTTTTGAAGCATTTTATATCTAAAGTCGTTGTCATGAGCCACAAACAAAAGAAATCATCACTACCGGTGGAGGGAAAATTGGATCGAATAGATAATTACAGTTCAATCGCTGACGCCAGTATTATTTTTATAAAAAGATGTTTAATGAATCTATGTTATGCGCGCATGTCTATCCGTGGCCTTTTTGAGGCATTTACATTCCAAGCACCATATACAGTGCGCCTCTGACAGCTATCGGAGTGTTTGAAATATTGTATATGACAGTGTGCTGTAATTTACTACGTCACTACAGAAAAATGCACACCCTATCTGAAGCACTCAAAGAAAAATCAAACATTTTTGTTAGATTGAATGGATAATTTCCGTTTTAGAAGCTGAAGCGACTGCATTTTTTTCAAACGGATGCAAATGCCCACATCAGTATTTAGACTGTTCATTATGGCTTCAGAGCTAGAGGGGCACGGCAACATAAATCATAAAGAATTCTGTTATCAGAATCATATCAGAATTCTGATACTGACTCGTCCCCAGTCTCTTGCGTTGGATGATGGCTGTCAACGCCTAACCCGCGAACGGGCATATTCTCCCGCACTAAAATGTAACGAGGGACTGTGCGGAGTCAGGTTCTGACATACTTTTAAAAATAACCTAAAGTATTCAACCAGCATTATATAAAACAATTTGCTAAATAATCCATTGGATTATTTTAATTAGCATTTATATTAAGAAATTCACTAAATAATCCATTGGATTAATTAAACACTCACAGTCTGTGCTTTATCTAGTAGTAAGACACTCGGCTGTTGCAGGCCTCGTGTTTTATATCTGATAAAGCAATCCTGCATGCTTGTGTTTTAAATAGTTTATAAAAGGTTCTTAACATGATCTTTAAAAAGAGACAGCGACGAAATTTCCCTCTATGTAATATAGGGTTCGTAGCGGTCCAATTTTGAAATCCTTGAAAGTCTTTAAATTTGAATGCAGGGCATTAAGGCTTTGAAAAGTCATTAGTGAATTGTGTGAAAAAGCGGAGAAAGTCTTTAAATTCTTTAGTGAGTATTTGATTATACGATTTCCTAGCTAATAAAATAGATGATCGAAGCATGATTTTCGCAAATATGGACGAAAAAATGCATTTTTAGGATGTGATTTGACGGGACTAATTACAGTACTTGGTAAAAATGGTGCTTATATACAGTACATCGCAATTTTTCGACAGCTGATTGCTCTGAAAGGTCTTTGAAAAGTCCTTGACAATAGGCAGAAAAAATCTTTGAAAGTCTTTGAATATTTTTGGTCTTGGAGACTACGAACCCTGTAATATTTACATCTATAAATTATTTCACTCAGATGTAAATATTTGCTTTAGCTGTTTAATTGTAAATTAAACAGCTGAAGCAATTTGAACAAATGCCTAAATTTTTGCTTATTGAATACGTACATTGGTGTGGTTTCATCAGAATATCTAGCCACAGAATAGTGTGTTAAAAAATGACAAAGGCGTTTTGAAACAGACCATTTTAAGAATTTTTAATAGTTGTAAATACTTGCAATTTAATTAGTTTTATTTTTTTCGATGTCGAAGTATAAACATCGACATTTTGTAAACGTATAAACACAATTCCACCTATGGTTTATTTGAATTAAAACATCTAAATAGTTCAATGGATTATTTTGCGAATTTCTTTATGTGCGCATGTCTATAATCCAACCTATATATCATAATTTAGCGTAATTATGCCGGCTTCAGCAGTTCTTTTTTAAAATTAATACACTCTGCCGGAAAGTACTATGTAGCCTTGGCTAGAGAGCCTCGTTTTCCGGACTGAGATACCGATTTTAGAGCCCTTTTATCTTGTTTATGATGACTAAATACACCTTTTCGATAGTTACGTCACAACTACACTGTTTTCAACTTAAGACCACCTTAAATGGAAAGGATTTCAAGGTTTTTTCTCGTGGGCTTTGCACAGAGAAGCAGAACATCCTTCTTCAACACATGCGCGAAAAAAATTTTGGTCATGACCTGGAGTCTTCTCGTTTTCGTGTTAAAGCTTATTTCCACATTTATTGGTCAAAATAAAGAATTCTTTTTCATGCATGTGTTGAAGAAGGATGTTCTGCTTCTCTGTGCAAAGCCCATGAGAAAAAAAACCTTGAAATCCTTTCCATTTAAGGTGGTCCTAAGTTGAAAACAGTATGGTTGTGACGTAATTATCGAAAGGGTGTATGTATTTTTCAGGTAGTTAAATCCATGTCCATTTTTTGCCTTTGGTATAATTATAAATAAAGTTCTTTTTTAATCTAATATAATTGCACGTGTAATCTGTAACAAGATCTTAAAGGGCTCTAAAACCAATATCTCAATTACGAAAGGGGCATGGCTCTACAGCCAAGCCTAATCCGGAATTTAAGGGTGTATTATTAAGCAGTCAACGTTTTTGTAAACCCGGACGTATAGGCCTGCAGATCTAGAATTTGCAATACCACTACATTTGAAATATTATCAAAGACATGTTTGCGAAATTTGTATTTGAGATGTTCAAACACATTCTCTTCGCCTCATCCATACAACATATAGCATGACTTTACGTCAGGGTGCGGCGATAATTCAAACTTTTTAGTCCTACCTGAATGTTGCTCCAATGATTATTGCCGCGTACTTGAGATAGTACAAACTTAAGACTCAATTAAGGTGTACTTAGTCTTTAGAATGAAGTACATAATGCACAGGTTTCTGAAAGATATCCTCATTCAGAAATTAAACTAGTAGTTAGATACACAAACACTACGATCGACTCTAACATTCCTTTGTCCCATCTCATCACATCAGTCCAATCGTTGTTTAATCCCAAGTCATGCTAAATCAGTCCAATCGTTGTTTAATGCCAAGACTTGCACGTATTCCGACTAAATTATGGTTTTGAATAACTTAGGTTTGGAAAGATCAAATGGTACAAGCAAAAAGTTTTTACATGCTTGTGCAAAAAGTTAAGTACCTAGACAAACAATTAAGAGCACTGCGTGGTACGTATAATTATACGTGACTGAAAAATCCATCCTTGGCTGCCGTACATGCGAACAAATTGTCCTATATATAGCTTATCCAAATTCCAAAAGATGGCATGACTAGCAATAGCTCTGAAACAAGGCTCCTAATTGACAAGGAAAAGTTGTCAATTTTTTGCCGTACATGCGAGAGAATAAAAACCTGTCTGTGCGTGGGCTTTGAGCTAGAGTTCAGTGTAAACATGAATTAAAGTCGAGGAGGTTTTCAAGATGGCAGCTATGGTTTTGAAGATCGTTGAAAGCGAAAGAATCAACAACTAGGCATTTATAAGAATCCTTTAACTTACCCTAAACCTACTCCACATCCTAACCTTGAAACGAGAACATAATTTTATCCTCCCTAAACTCTAAAGTTAAAACCGAACGATTCAAACGTTGCTTGTTTAAAGAATAAATTATGTCTATTCAATTAAATATAAATGTATAAATCTATCAATATTTGTCATATCACTATAAATATTTTTATCATATTTCATTAATTTCTTGGAAAGGCACGCGTATGCCGTGTCTATATTTGTCATTTTAGAGTTCATCAATAAAGACGTCATAATATATAATATAATGAGCTTTAAACTAAAGCGAATTCTGCGTTTAAACTCGGAACCATCTTGAACATCTCCGGCTCTACTATATAAGAGTATATTCACTTATTTCACATGTTCGATTGTCTTTCTTTCACCGTCCACCCATTTCAATGGGTTATACCCTAGGGTTATACGAAGACGTTGCTCAGCAACCTTCTGTCCTCTTCCCCACAATCACCACCTCCAAAATCGTCACCACCAAAGTCCCCCCTGGCTTCGACACCACCATCAAACTGCCACCTTGTTTGTCCACAATTACAAACGTTGCCTCTGGATCCTCTCCGCTTTCCTATGCTTTTGAAGCAACAAAAAATCAGCACCATAATAATGGATACGATCATGATTGCTCCGATTATAGTGAATACCAGATTTATAGCTTCGTCAGCGCAGCCAGAATTCGGTTCACAGCCGCGCACAGGAATCGCCCATATCGTGACAAATATGAGCAATACTATAAAACCCATGTGTTTCTTCATAAATAGCTCTCATTTACAAGCTAAAAACGAAAGCTCATACGAGGAAGCTATGCATATGTACAAGAATTTCAGGAATATTATAGCACTCTTTCGTCTTCCGTTTTCGAAACATTTACAATTCATGAGTAGTTCTTTGTGTGGGCAATTACAGTGTGAAAGCTAAAGCTATATGCAAATTTTTCAACACGGATGTATGTAAATGCCTGCATAATTTAACCCTTTAATCGTATGGATCAGAAGTCATGGCGTCATGGCGTCCCTATAATATTAGAAGAGGGCCGTAGCTAGTCGCATGGGAATTTAGAAGGTGGAAAGAAGAATATAAGGTCCCAGGTTTTCCGTCTAGTTCATTCTGGTGAGTTTTTTAAAATTTAATTTTATTAATTTTTTGTTAATTGACAATTCTCTTTTCTAACTATATATAGAAATATCGACAAAGTAAGACTATATAGTATATGTCACTGAACACGAGATAGGACTGAAGAATTTGTGCGGGCTGCATGTATATCTGCAATAATATTTAAGCAATAATTTTATTAATCTTGAAATTTCAAATGTCTTTAATTGCCAGTGCAGATAGTGCCAATCAAAACTCATTAGTTGGTATAGGGATGCAACTACCTGAAAATATATAAGGAGAATTTGGACGTTTCGAGCGAATGCCCTTCGTCTGTAGTTACTTTTAATAATTTTATGAACCTGTCACGCAGACCTATATAGAACATATGAGATCTTGGCATCCCGAGGACAGCAAGAAGATGGAGGAACATTTTTCATTTTTCACTGCGCACATATACGCTATGCATGGAGAATCCTAAGAAATCCTTATATATATACTTTCTTATATGACATTTGAGATGATGAAGTCCTTTTCAATGTTCAAATTTGGTACACCAAGGCATTTTTTAATAGCATGGACTGGTGGGGCATTTGCCCCACGGGGCCCCTTCCTCTGCCCCACCACTGAAGAAAAAAAGGCCTTTTGCCCCAAAGCCAGGGCCCTATGAGCTGTATTGAGTAAATGAGTTTAACATTGAAAAGAAGTTTAAAAACAAAATTTGTTGGTGAGCATACTTAAACTTATGTTGTGTTTGAATGTTTAGCATGCAATTTATTACAAATTTCACCATTAAAACTTTGTTTTGAGAAGTTGAGATTTTTGTTTAATGTGTTCTCAGAATGCAGGAAATGCTATTTCAGAGACCCAAATCTTAAAATTTTCTGGGGGCATGCCCCCGGACCCCCCTAGCTATCTCGTGGCTGTGGTACTCGGCTCACACCTTCGGCGATCGCATACTACCCAGCTGGGTGGAGGGCAAGGAAAATGGGCCCTTTGGCAGTTTTTCCCCACCACTAAAGAATCCTTAAAAAATACACTGTGGTACACGCTCAAATTTTCCATTGTTTTTACGCACTTTTGAGGAAGATTTGAGAAAGGTAATTTCAAAATTTTGCCTTTTTAAAATGTTACTCAAAAGTGTGCCTCAAAACCAACGACAACATAAAGCGAGTTATGTGCTTGATTTACACACTGTACAATTCAAGTTGTAAGCAGGTTGCATGCAACACTAGTTTTCAATGGGCAAATTAAAGTAGTGTGTTGTGTAAAGTAGATCTCACTTTTTTTTTTCAAGTCTAGAATCTCTGGAAGCAAAATTGCATTTTTTTAGATGTCGGTTCTTTGGAAAACAATGTCACTTCTGAAAGATCAGTTTTCGCCAGACTGCATGGATTGCGCTCACGAATGCTTGGCTGACGTGCAATGCAGGGCGTTCAATTTTAACACGAGAAGCAGTGGCAAGGAACTCAACTGTCAGCTTACGAATGTACTGAAACATGATTTTAAAAGAAGTGGAAAAAGTTGGATGTTTCATCAACCAGCACCGATGCGACAGGTATATACGCATGCAATGAATTCTACCTGTTTATGCTGTTTGATATATATGGACCTATAGCATGGATTCCAATTCATAACATTATGAAGATGCGGAAAATACTTTTTACATGGGCCTCGCTGAAAACATCTCAACCAACTGAAATAAGACTAAATAGTATTTACCCTCTGTACATGTCATGAAACCAATATAAATGATCTACTCGATCAACTCTAACAGATCTCCGGGTTCCCACTATTAACTCCCACTGAAATATGGCAAAGGCCATAATTATCTTATTGTGGAGCTCGGCTCTTCAACTCATTCACGGTCGAATACAGAAAGATTCGACTGTGTCTGGTTGATTATCATATATTCAGTATTCGAAGACATTTTCTGTTTAGATGTCAACGTCGAACGCATGCAAGCTCGTGAGTAAAAACAAGACGAAAGACGAAAAAGATAAGGAAGACGATAAAAAACCGAACGGTACGTTAGTCCAGTCGGTTGATCCGTCCTCGGCCACCGTAATTCAACCAGTCTAGCTTCCTGTCATTCTTAACAGTAAAGCGACCCACATATAAAAGTCAGTATACAACTGCAACCTGCTTGGTTTGTATAGGTAGTTCTATACGTCAGAATTTTGCTCATCTCATTCGATACAATTGAAAAAGTTGAAAAAGATCGTGACTCTACTGTTCGCCAAACCGTTCCTGGTGAATTAGATCTGATATATTAATTTCCATTCAACATTTAGTTCCATATATGTCGTACCATAATTATATCGGTCCGAAAGTTCGAAGATTATTCTTTTTCCTAATCTTAGATCCGTTCTCAAATACGACAATATTATCAGGCGAGCCACTGGCATTTATAAGCCATCTCCAGTCATGGGTCCCTGGACATGGAACATGGAGTGTTTGCTGGCATGCTAACAGAGATGGCTGGGATGTGGACGCACAATTTCACAAAGGCTGCGATGGCAAAGGTCCAACGTTAACCGTTGTTAAAGTGAACACCTACATTTTCGGCGGGTACACTGAAGCGTCGTGGAAAGCTCCTGCTGTACCAGGTAACGATGAAAAAATGAACATTTTTGCACTTCACTTGAACTTGGTTAAACTTGAATGCTGGGCTTGGTGGATAATCCAAGGGAGCAGGGATTGAACCTAGCCCTAGGTCTAAAATTTCTTTGAATTTTCTTAAATAAATAAAATAGATTAAGATGGAATTGCAATGGGCGATTCTAGCTATAGGCAAGAAGGACGATCAAGGAAAAAAAACCGAAATCCAACACACAGCTAGAAAGAGCGTCTTAGAATGAGTAAAACTGAGTAAAACGAAGAAAATATAGGCCAGTGAAGTTCGCAAATCTTGTCAGGTATATATTTGTATTACGGTGCGGTAAAAATAACCACTTTCGGCTCAAAAATGGTTATTTTTCCCACGCGTAATGCAAATATATAGCCTACATACAAAATTTGCGAACTTCACAGGACTATATTTTCTTCATTTTACAACAATTCCCAACCAAACTTCGCAATTTTACTCATTTTAAGATGCTCTTTCCAGCTATGCTAATGGATTTCGTTCTTCTTGCCTAGATCAAAATTTCGTCTATAGCTGGAAACATCCATTGATATGATATGATATGATCCCTTCTCTGTAAACGGGCATTGATTCCTGCAATATGCGGTTGTCTGATTATAATGTTACCTCAGTCGCATAAGTGAAGAAGCACAAGGTATTCCTGTTTCCTCTTGTAATACCAGTATACCACTGGACCAATAAAGCGTATAAAGGATTGCCCTTATTCCAGCTCTCAGGGTTTATTTTAAGAAAAATTTAGAACTGCACATATAGGGATGTTACGAAGGCAACGACTGGGGGGAGGGTGGGGTTGAAGGATTTTTTACCTGCATATAGGTGACAGAATAACGGTGTGGTTGGGTGGGAGAATTGGAGAAAGGCCAGACAAACTCGATTTTGGGTGCGGGAGCTATGGGTTGTTCCCCAAAACAATTTGAATCTAGAGGCTCTTTAGTTCTGGCAAAGATTTGTTTTACCCAACCACTCACAAAAACTGTTTCAAAACATGTAACTGGAAATCATGGATATTCAATATATAACAACCTTAAATTTGCATTTGAGGCAGCAAAGAATATTATAGGTTCTCCCACTCTAATCTCTTTTGGGGAGCTTTGCTCGCCCCAAGTTTACCTTATTTTCCATTACCCCAGTACGTAAGTGATTTTTGAGGAAAATAGGAGGGTCCTCCGGGCTCCCCCAGGAAACGTTTATGTTTTTGATGCTCAATTAATGACAGCATTTCTGGAATTTTCTGGAGCATCCACAAGGGTAACGAGTAAATGAGCAGACTGTTTTAATTAACATTATTTTTGTTAGTTTGGTCACTGCACATTGGTGTTTTAAGAACTGCACAAATGGATTTAGAACTGCACATTTTGTGTAGAACTGCACGTTAAAATAAACCCTGCCAGCTCTGTTCAAATCGTTCTTTCTAGCGGGTCCAGTAATGACATCTGTGCTTTATTCTTAAATTTCTACATTAGGTTTCCAATACAAAATGGCGCCGGAATCCTTCATTTTCTCTTTGAGAAATAAAGACAACCTTGCACCTTTCAATGCCCCGCTCATTGACAAGGATAACGAGATTGCAATTGTCGCCCGGATTGGTAACGGACCGACTTTTGGCTTTTTCTCCGATCTGGAAATCTCCAACAACGCGAACGCGAACACCCATTCCACCACAAATTTTGGTCGCTCGTACCAGGCTCCTAAGGGGTATGGCTACTTGAGACCCGAAACCGTTTCACTTTTGGCGGGAAGTCAAAATTTTTCACCATCGGAAATCGAAGTTTATTACCTGGCTGTCCGTCCGTTTTAACTTTAGTTTAGTTTAATTTGGTTTGTTAAGTTTGGTTTAGTTTAGTTTGGGTTAGTTTAGTTTAGTTTGGCGGGAAGTACGACAAAATATATCCAGTTATAAGTTCTTTGAATGTTTGCATGGCGATAAAATATAATTGTTTTTGTTTGTGGAAACACCACGTAAATTTATTACTGCAAAGCTTTCGATCCGTAAGCCCGGATCTTCATCAGTGCTATTATTGACATATTATTATTATTATTATTATTATTATTATTATTATTATTATTATTATTATTATTATTATTATTATTATTATTATTATTGACATATTATTATTATTGACATATTATTATTGACATATTATTAGCACTGATGAAGATCCGGGCTTACGGATCGAAAGCTTTGCAGTAATAAATTTACGTGGTGTTTCCACAAACAAAAACAATTATATATCCACTTCAGTATTATTTATGTCAGGGTGTAACCTGAAGTTCAGGTAGGGCCTGAACTTCAGGTTAGTCAGGGTGTGTCACCGAAGAGAAATGTCTTCAGTGGTAAAAATGTTGCTGATCAAACCATTAAAAAGTCAAAAAATATTTTTACCCAACCTCAAATATCAATTAAAAAATAAACACCCTCACCTGGCCAAAAACGTTACAAAAGAATACCATTCAGTTGTCACACATGACCTTTACCACTTTTGTGGCTGTTTGATAACTGTTTGTGCAATTTTCTGCAGTCTAAAGACTAAAGACTAAAGTTTCATGTTGTCTGCACATGTACTTTCCTTGGAGACATTCAGCCATTTGTTTTCTGGCTCACTGTCAATTTAAATATTGTATTGACATATGACTGTTGACGCTGTTTTTTGGTCTTAAATTTTTGAATGAGTCAAGCTTTGGAAATGATGATACATTTTTATTATACCCAACCCTTGAGTTGTTTTGTTTTTCATTTACCCAACCTTTACTCACTCAAAATTTTGTTTACCCAACCCTCTTCGGTGCCATACCTCGAAACCGCAAAACGTCGACAGCGTCACAGCGGGGCAAGGTCATGCACAATGGCCTGGAATTGTTTTGCAAATTGTGCTAGGAAAAAATAAAAGCTAGCATTAAGAAAAAACTCTGACATAAACCTATAGTTTTGCATACAGTTGTGCGTGAGTTGTGACCTATTACAAATATTGTAATATTGTGAGGGCCTAATGTTTACAAGATACCTGTCAAGGCAAATACGTTTCCCTCGTAAATTAAAATGTATACTAGTATTACTACTGTTACTATAAATAGTAGAGGTAAACGATTACAAACTGTACATGTCTGTCAATAAACCGATTTTGTATTGCTTTTTGTTTAGCGTGTTTGTCGGAGGGTCTTACTGTAATGGGGGTCTTTGGGTGTCAGTTGTCAGCTAAAATTTAAGCCAGTTGTCAGTTGTCAGTGCGATATATTGCAAGCTGTCAGTAGTCAGTTACTGCAAAATGCTGGCTCATAATTTTTTCATAATTTGTCAGTTAGGATATTTTGTCATTTGTCAGGAAAAATGCAGGCAAATATTTGTAGTCAGTTAACCCCATTCAGACCCTCTTGTCGAGGTGTGTCTGGTTTCATTTTTGATAGCGTCTATCCAGTGTGTTATGCGATCAGTTTAATTTTCAATAGGTCTATCCAGTTTTTTATTAGCAGATCAGTTCTAATCAGTTCTGATCCCAATACAAACTGGATAGACACATTGGGAATGAAACTGATCGCCGACACAATGGATTGGCCCTTTTCAAACAAGATTTCATTATGTCTAGCTAACACCTCCAAAGGTGTATTTTACTTTCATGATCAGCATACAAGCATTAACCGCAAAGATGGCTTTCAATAACGGGAAAATAGTTAAAAACACTGGCGATTCGCTCTCAAAAGTCCAAAGAAAAACCAAATTCAAAGAACCTCAAAAATTCGCGAAAATATCCCAAAAATTCGAGCCACACCTCTAGACGACTGTCCAAGATTACGCAATATTAACATTGCTATGATCACGTGACTTTTGGCAAGCTCGCGCAAGGGAGTGTGGGAAATCTTTGCCTTGCACTTTCTTTTATATACCGTTGGCGAAATTCGTCGTTTATACATTTTAAATCTGTGAAAATTTTGATTTTTTCGCGATCGACAATCTTCCTGGCCGGCTTTCTGCCGAATTTTGCAACATATCCCTACAACGTATGAATCGACCGTAGCCGATTTCCTGGTGTCTGTTTATACGTGACGATTTAATGGCCTCCAATTTCATGTCTTGAATTCGCCGTAATTCGAGTGGAAATGTCTTTAAATTTCAAGTTATATTTCCAAATCACACCGCCAAACTACGGAAGCGTTTGGTCTGATATATCTTCTACCATTCAAGAGTATTAGCTGGTCAATTTTTGCCCGGTTTCAGACGTCGATCGTCGTATAAGTTTCATAAAATCTGCATTGACCTGTGTCGAATTGCACACTACATTTTGTGTTTATATATTGTGAAATCACTTGGAATACGTGTTAATTTTAGTCGTTCTGGATTACCCGAGGGCTTTTGGTTTGTGTACAGATTTTTTTTGTGATAAGAAAGAGGAGATCGAAGTGGTTTATCGCGCAAATGTTTGCCATTTAGTATCGGGACGACGTTTTGCAAAGTGTTCTTGAGGTTTTTTATTATAACTGAATCAGATCAGGTCCCTACTTGCAAGTTGAACGATGTTTTGGAAGTTCGATTTGCATCCAAATTCCTCTCTGGATACGGTGTTATCAAAAGACGTGAGTATATAAAAAAATTAGACGTTTCTGTTAGCCTTTTAGTGTGAAAAATGAATTAAGTGTTTTAGCATTGCATGTTGCTTATAGTATTATATAATAAAAATTCATTGTTGACATTGTGATTTTGCATCTGCCAGAGATTTGGACTTTATGTACGAGAGCCCGGTTGGGCCGGTTTGCAGGCTAGCCAGTTTTGTAACGCAAGACGATTTTACTCGTCGAGAGGAGAGTCTTGTTTGTTAATAGTTGACCGTCTCGCAATGTCTGTTAACGTCTGTGGCAATGTCTGTTTGTCAGTAGGCCATTTTAGAAAAGATCTGTATTCCCCCTATGCAGGAAATTTCTGCCATCCGGAAGAGAAGGGTGAAATGATTTCTGGTAATAGTAAAATGTACCAGGCCGTCCAAATTTCCCCATGGGCAAGGTGTGGGTGTTTTCTGGAATGACCCATTCTCTTTTAACACATACAGTACAATGTACAATTAGTACACCCTTTTTATTTATCTTAATCTGTCTGAATGTATGTATACATGCTGAGATTTGTTGTGTATGATTCATATTCTGGCATACGTAATCCAATAAGCATTCAAGAGGAATTGTCAGGCATCAGCAGTAATTTTTGTACGCCAGAATGCGAATTGTACACAAGGAATTGCTAGGTGTAAACTTTATTTAATGTTTAGATATTTTACTTGTCAAAAGGGAAACCCATGAAGCTGCAATGCACCCCAATGCACCCTACTTTATTGTTTTACTCTGTCTGATGCCAGACGATTTTACAGAGTAAACAGCCCTCGAAAATGACCTAAATGCTAACCTGTTGACATCCCAGGTTGGTAATTTTTTGCTGACCACAATCCAGTAGGACTCAGTAGAAGTATCTTTTCAGCTGCTGACAGCAGTTTGAAAGCCAGTGTGTTTGTTCGTTATTCCTTACCAGGTCTTACAACTGCAACGGTACTTTGTTCGCAGCTTATATTTCTTTCCTAGTACAGTTAAGGAAAGTGTGAAGCTTGTTGAGTAATTGTAATGGAAAACAGCTGTAGGAAAATTGAAAAACAGTTGTGGGAAACACAAAATTTGATTGTGTTACTACTGTTGGTTGCTGCGGCTTTGAAATTATAATGCAGGAGAGAATATCCGATCCTGGGTTTGAATTAACAATGTGCAATTTGCTCATCATTTTGTCCAAAATTGGGAAAGTTGCACATCACTTTTCCAAACGATGTGCAAAAAATCTGTTATTAGTAAAGTGGTTGTGACTAATGCTTATTTTCCTCTTTTTATATATTCAAACTTAATTGTGAAAAGGATAATTTCAGTTCAGTTGTTTCTAATATATTCTGGAGATTTTATAATACATGCAAAATTTGTTCAAAGTGCTACTTCTTGAAAGGACATATTGTGACAGGCATGCTGTCTAAAACATGTGATTCAGAGGCAAATCTTGTCCCAAAAATTGCACATCATTTTTTCTCAACTAATTTGAACCCTGATCCGATCAAAAAAGTGCGGACCTCAATTTTGACTTTTTTGAGGGCTGAATGAAATAGTAAAGTCGGGCACAATGTAATGTTATGGGTAGACAAATGGGCAGAAAGTCTGATAATTTTTTTATTATTGCAGGACTGTACATTATCTGAGATCCTAGATGAGGATGATGTACTACAGGAATGTAAATCACAGAATAGAAAACTTCTTGATTTGTAAGTCTCTCAAAACTTTTAAACACAAGGGGCCGATTGTTCAAAGCTGGATTAGCTCTAACCCTGGGTTAAAATTTAACCTGTTGTTTTCGGTCTATGTATTTCTGCACATCTGTTTATTTCAAGACTTCAGAGAAGAAAACTCAAACTGATACAGACAATATTTCCGAAGAAATATTTTCAAATTTATAAACAAGTTAGGAAGTTTGCTTTGAATTTTAAGTTAACCTAGGGTTAAGCTATGTAACAGCTTTTGAACAACCGACCCAAGTTGTGTGCAATGTTGTAATATACTGTGAAAAAGATTAATTAATTTCAAGTTATTCAATGCAATTAATTCTCATCCAAACACTCCCATAACCCTGACCTACTTGTGTCAAGTTTCCAAATTAGTCAAGTCATCGTGCATCCCCCGGTAGCTAGGATTGCCCATTGTTTTTTATTTATCTTTCCAGTTTGACAAAACCAGAAGTGTTGGTGGAGTTAGTTGATTTGATAACAAAAGAACCGGACGAAGATGTCGAAGAAAAATTACGATATAAGTAAGTGGATGAATTGAAATAGTCACCAAACAGCTCAGCTTTTCTCCAGGTCGCTAACTGCAGTTACTCATAGAATCGAACCTGCCTGAAAAATACATGTAAAACTTCAACGTGTCGATCGAAGGTCCTTCAGGAAGTAAAACTTGAGCAAAAGGTCCTGTGTTGGATCCCTGTCAATCCGCAGTTTTCTGACTTACTAATAGACCTTTCTGAAAAATATGTCACATTCGTTTTCGTGATTGAGATGCTCAGGTTTAACTAATTTGTGTTTGCTGCCATCGCAAGGACACACTGGACGCGATTCGACAACATGGTGCGATTTTTCGATTTTCACAGGTTGATAACTTTTATCCTGGTTTAAGTTTTTCAAGTATTTAGAAAAAACTGAAAAATTATGCTGTGTTGTCAAATTGTGTCCGTGTGTCTTGGCCTTTCAGCATAACCACCATTTGTCATTATTTTCAATATACTTTCAAGTCGTGCAATAAAAAATTGGGGCAAAATTTCTTTTCATAAACACTAGTGTTTGATCATTATATTCTACTGTTGTTGTAGGTATCCCAATGTCGCATGTGAACTGCTGACATGTGATGTACAAGTAATTGTAGAACAAATGACGGCAACTAATGTAAGTTTTGATTGAAATTTTTTGGTATTTGTCATAAAGCACAAAATTACTGACAACATTTTGAAACGAAGACCCTTCATCTCTGACTTTTGCATGCATGAATTTTCTTTTCCTTTCTCAAAATGTTGTAATGCTATGCTTACATTTTTAGGCTAAATGGAGCAATATACATCATAGGTTTTTTATCATCTAACACTAACACATCATCTAACACTAGCACGCTGAATTTTACAACTAACTTTTATGTTTTGTGTTCAGGCTCTTTTAGATAAATTATGGACATTTTTAGATACCGAAAAAACATTAAACCCTCTTTTAGCAAGGTAACTATAGTACCATAACAAATTGAGTTTTCATTATTTTGTATGTACCCACATCACATTGCACCCTCCTTTATTACTTGACTCTCTCTAATGCTAGATGATTTTACTTATCAAGGAGAGAGAGCTGGCACTCAATTGGTTAATCAGATTATCTGCGGTTGTGTCCAGTTAACCATTAAGTTGAATTGAGCCCATATGCACCCGACTTTATTATTTTACTCTGTCTAATGCCAGACAATTTTACTCTGTCTAATGCCAGACCTTAAAAACTTCTTTTTTCTAAAGCTTTTTTAGTAAAGTATTTTCGTTGCTTGTTGGGAGAAAAACCACTATAGTAAGTTTTTCCATTTCAATTGCAATGTATCATAAAGAATTATCCTAAAACGATGTCATTCTATCTTATAACATTGGCTATATATATATATATATATATATATATATATATATATATATATATATATATATATATATATATATATATATATATATATATATATATATATATCCATATACATATATATATATATCCACATACATATATATATATATATCCACATACATATGGAATGTTTTTGATGTTTGCTTTCTCAAAGCATGCTTTCCATTTTTCAAGGTTCTTCAATTCCTCAAGTCGAAAGAGAAACCTGTAGATTGTATTCTCCGACATATCGACACATCTGCAATCATGGATCTAGTCTTGAGACTTGCAAATAATGTGGAAATTAGTGAATTAAGATTAGAGGTTTTACAAGTAAGTGAACAGTGAATGGGTGGTATTCTCTCGCTGGTCCTCTGGGGAGAACTTATTGAAACTTTATCGAAATTGAAACTTTATTGAAATTTTACAAGTTTGTGATTAATTAATTCAATTTAAATTAACATAAGATCAATTGCCTGTACTAACCATAAAGGCTAACTATGAACAGCCAAGATGTGAGATTGCAAAATTGGTATATCATATTAGTAGGTTTAAAGATAAATCCGTCAAGACGGTGGAGACATAAATTGGGAAAATAGATACACGTTTTTATGTAGCAAAAAAAAAACCTCAAAAATATTGATCTGTGAAACAGCAACTCGTGATAGATTGGAATATAAATAGGCAAACAACAGGAACAAACAATTCACATAATACTATATTATAATGTGCAGAAAGCATTGTATCTAACAGGATCATCCAGTTATTGTAGTCTCTTACAATATTTAACATCATAGAACAGTTTAGATCTGATCATCTGATAGAGTTATCGAGCATAAATATTTTTAGTTCTAGTATTAAAGTCCATGTAAACACCTTTGAACATTGAGATAAACTTCTCATTGACTGATTGAAATGTTTTAGTGGTTAGATGACGAACGATTAATAGAGAAGCTTGTTGACCTGACAAACCCACGACACTCCTCCGACGTAAGTGGTGTTTCTGCTTGTCTTTATTTTCTACTTAAGTCTGGCGCACACGATGCGATTTTATTCGGCCGATAAAAATCGTTTGACATACCGATATACATCGGTATACGCCGCACACGATTATGAAAAAAATATGCTCCCTGAACTGTAGCCACCATGTTGCCAAGTAAATACAAACCGATAAAAATCGTATAATATCAAAACGTTTTGATGTTGTCCGATTAAAATCGAGCAACAAAAATCGGTTAAAAATGACACCGCACACACAACGATTTTGTTACTTTTAGTCAAACGATTTTTATCGGCCGACTAAAATCGCATCGTGTGCGCCAGGCTTTAGCCTTGAGTGCTGAACCAATTAAGTGCACAGAGAATTGGCATGACACAGACTGACACAAGTCCAAAGTGCAAATCAAAGCTGTGATAGGAAATGTCTTGAAGGCATTTGAAAATATTTCTCTTTTTGTTCACCATAAAAAATATTGTTGTTGAAAAAACGTTCCAGCGTATATTTTTCACCAACTTTGGGTAACATGGAAACAATGTTTTATGGTTTTTCCACCTTCGGGAAGCATGACAGGAAACAATGTTTCCTTGTTTGCCCACCTTTGGGGAACATGGCTAGGAAACAATGTTTCCTGGTTTGGCCACCTTTGGGAAACATGGCTAGGAAACAATGTTTCCTTGTTTGCCCACCTTCGGGAAACATGTGTAGGAAACAATGTTTCCTGGTTTGCCCACCTTCGGGAAACATGTGCAGGAAACAATGTTTCCTGGTTTGCCTACCTTCGGGAAACATGTGCAGGAAACAATGTTTCCTGGTTTGCCTACCTTCGGGAAACATGTGCAGGAAACAATGTTTCCTGGTTTGTCCACCTTTGGGAAACATGGCTAGGAAACAATGTTTGCTGGTTTGCCCACCTTCGGGAAACATGTCTAGGAAACAATGTTTCCTGGTTTGCCCACTTTTGGGAAACATGACTAAGAAGCTTATTATTTGCAGAAAATCTACAATGCATCACAATGTCTTTGTGATTTAATCAAGACAAGTCGTGAACACATGTCTCAACTACAGGAGAGCGCATATCCTGATCCTATATTGGCAACCATTGAAAAGTAAGTGCAAGCAGGGCTTGGCAATGTGACAGTGACGGCTATTATAATACAATGAAATAATATTCCCGAAAAGAAATGAATAATTAAAGTCCATGGGTAAAAACACCTTACATTGGTACCACTTTCATGTTATATATACTTGAATTTGCGACTAGAACTCGACAACTGGAGTCTGTGGCTCAGTTGATGCTGCAGCCACTGTCCTCACTGTATTAATTAACCACAGCAAACCTCAGATTTTTACGTCTTGTCTACTACGCTTGCATACTATATATAACTTGGACTGCCCTAGCCAACTGAGCGATACGTTCAAATTCAGACGTTGCATGCACAACAGAGACCTGAGGGATACGACGCTGCTTGATCTTCGGAAGGTGAACAGTGTAATAGGTCAATCAACATTCAACTATGCTGGTGCGAAAGACTGGAACTCGTTACCTTGAGACGTTAGAGAAATTATATCCTTCTCAAAATTTAAACGTACTGTTTATACGCATCTTTTAGAACTTGACAGGAAGTCTCATATTTATAGTGTATAAGAAGACGCATGTTTTTTTTTTGGTTTTTTTTTTTTAACAGCTTTATTAGGAACTAAATATATTACATTAATAAGGTACAAATACAACAAACATGCAGTTCCTAAACGGGAAAATAGCGAACGGGCCATAATAGCCCATGCGAGGCTACCTCCCGAAATATTTATATGTTTATATTGTGCATAAAAGCGTAACGTTTAACAAATATAAAACATTTTCCGTGTTGATGATATACAGTTATATCAACACGAGTGGAAATTGGGAAAACGACAAATTGTGTGGAAACGCGACGCCCGAAGGGCGGAGTGTTTTCACACAATTTCGAGTTTTCCCAATTTCCACGAGTGTTGATATAACTATATATCAATACGGAAAAAATATTTTATATTTGTTTTATAATATAGCACAAAGAAAGATAAAGAAAGAAATTTTCCGACGTTTCCGTGTTGACATTGAGTTATATCAACATGGCTCTTAGCCAATCAGCGTTCAGAATTTACAAATGCTATATTATATAATGATAATTGTAATCACTGCGCATGTTCTCCCGTTAATACCAGCAGCATTGCTGATGAGATTTTTTCAGCCGCAATAAGCGGCACTCCAAATTGGCTCTGTGGAACTGCATGTCATTAGTCACTATCTCGTAAAACTTTATTAAATTTATACATGATGGATAATAAGCGACAAGTTACATTCATAAGATTTACGTCAACGACTTTGTTTCGGTTGTTGCTGTCGTGTTGCCGTGGTTTAGTCTGCAAACAGACTTACTGAATGGGATATGGAGTCTGTGAATGAACAACAACGAGCTTAAGTTTTTGACAGCACGAACGTTGACCGGAAGCATATTTGACGTTATCAACCAACCAAAATTCTTGACCCAGTCTTTTAACGTTACTCGTGCCCTGCCTCCTCCGCAGGCCCTCGTTGCGTCATGGGAAGGTCACGATTTCGAGAAGGCCTGCGGAATCTTGTAAAATGAATAAATGTTGTTCTAAATCTGCTTCGTCAAAGAAGGCAGTTTTATTCGTGCAACGTTGGTGTGGACAACAGACCTTATCGTTAAAAAATGCATCCTTCCACGTCCTTAGAGTCGCCGTTTTTATTTACAAGTTTCCCGCCGCATTTTTATAGCCTGTTTATATTCAAGATTATGTAGAAATTTACTTGCTGACGTGACGCTGGCGCCATTTTTTTTACAAGATTCCGCAGGCCCACTCCACATTGTGTGTGACCTTCCCATGACGCAACGAGGGCCTGCGGAGGAGGCAGACTCGTGCATTGAACTATAAATAAACTGGAAGGCTAACTCAGGGGGGGGGGATTGAAGCCAGTGCATTTTAGTTTTTCTGAGTTATGAGCAGAAATACTCAACACTGAACGTTGGGCTATATATCAAATTGAAGCTATTGAAAAACGCTATTTGGTGTAGAAATTTCAAGACTTTAGCTAAAAGGGAAATATTGAAAAACTACAAACATAATTACCGATAATTTGCCGTTTTGCAGTTTGTATTTTTTAATTATTTTTCTTTTCGCTGAAGTCTTGAAATTTCCACACCGAATAGCAATTTTCAATAGCTTCAATTTGATATATTGCCCGACGTTTGGGGCCAAGTATTTCTGCTCATAACTCAGAAAAACTATTTTGGCTTCATCAAATCATAGGCCTTCACCATAGCAGTTAGCCTTCCAGTTTATTTATAGTTCAATGGACTCGTGAGTCGTTCGTGTTGTCAAAAACGTCACTTGCTTAAGTTCGCTAATAAAAGTCTTGCATTGGTCAATGACTGTAATTGGTCAGTTGGTATACGGTAATTATGCAAACATCTGTTTATTTAGCAAAGAAACGCTGTCAATACTGTTGGATCACATGCTACATGACGTACATCTGAAGTCATCTAGTGACTCTCTCGTGGGCGGAATTAATGTTTTGCTGACTTTACTTGAAATAAACAAAAGCAAGTAAGTGTAGAAAAGAGCCATTTGTATAAAAAGTGTATAGCTAACGGTATACAGCTATTTCAATAGACCTTTCCTCTTTTAAGTGAAATTTTGATCTAGACAAGTCTAGGCAAAAATTTCATCACAGCTTGAAAGAGCATCACAAAATTAGTAACATTCCGAAGTTTCGTTGCGAAATGTTGTAAAATGTGGATAATATAGCCTTGCGAAGTTTGCCGTTTTTCAGTCATTTTAGATTACAAACGGGAATTTAATAATCAGATGATCAAACTGATCATCAATTTCCCATTTGTAATACAAAATGACTGAAAAACGGCAAACTTCGCAAGGCTATATTCGCATTTTACAACATTTCGCAACGAAACTTCGGAATATTACTAATTTTGTGATGCTCTTTCAAGCTGTGATGAAATTTTTGTCCAGACATTTCTAGATCAAAATTTCACTCATAAGGGGAAAGGTCTATTAATGTTGTCCACGAGCAAAGCGGAAATGTCGAATAACGAGCGCGAAAGGTTGCTGGGAATCGCTATGAAAGTTCATTAATTTTTTAGCGATTTCCAGCAGTCTTTCGCGCTCATATTCGACTTTTCCGCTTTGCTTGTGGACAACCTTAATTGACATAGCTGTAATCTAAAGCATTCGCCTACAGTAAATAATGCCTGATTCTTTTCCAGTTCTGAATCACCGTTTTCGAATGTTGAAATTGGGGAACCTGTGACAGCATTGGATGCGGAAAGATTGGCACACGGTATGGTTTATTTAGTAATTTACTGTAATAGTAAAAATGTCACCGTTTACAGACTAATGATGGTCGTTAAAATTCCCTCGAAACTGTTTCGAGTCTTAAAACAGGGTTCGTACGGGTCCTGGAAAACCTGGAAAGTCATGGAATTTCAATATTCCAAAATCCAGGTCTGGAAATCCTGGAAAATCAATTTTAGTCATGGAAAGTCATGGAAAATTGAAATTTTACATAACATTAACAAAGTATTTTACTTATTTCAATTTACCAGTCATAACAATAATATGAATTGTTGTTATATAACAGATTTTTGCAAGAGCGAAGTGAATTTTGTTCTTTTATATCTGTTATCGTTAAAATATTAACGAATTCCAGAAATTCCATGCAGAAATTAACATTTTGTTTGTGTGATGTTACTCTGAGTGTGTATCCACACCGGGCAGGCTTGAAAAATATGCCTGGCCACGGCGGGATTCGAACCTACGACCTTTGGAATACTAGCCCAATGCTCTTCCAACTGAGCTTATTCACCTGAGTACATTACGCCAACACAGCAGATTTCATGATTATTAGATTACACTGATATCGAAGGAACTAGACTCAGTTTTGAAATATCGCGTACTCGAACCGTCCTGACCGCGTAGCTCAGTTGGAAGAGCATTGGGCTAGTATTCCAAAGGTCGTAGGTTCGAATCCCGCCGTGGCCAGGCATATTTTTCAAGCCTGCCCGGTGTGGATACACACTCAGAGTAACATCACACAAACATCTTATTCACCTGAGTACATTACACCAACACAGCAGATTTCATAATTAACATTTTATTGTAATAAGGTATATAACTTGAAAAAATACGTCCATATATTGAACGTCCATTTATTGAATTTATTATTTATTGAACGTTCTCTGACTTAATATTTATTTCTACGAGCTTTCGGCTATCAATCTTTAGTATAATTACATAGGTGATTATTGAAAATTCTCCACGCTGATTGGTTACCGTTGAGGTGATTATTACGCGATAATCACCTAAGCGATTTTCAAAATGGCGGCCGAAGCCGTTTTGTCAATTAAAAGACGAAGAAATGTGCATTTCTTTATTTTTTTCCAAATAATCACCTGTGAAATTATACTAAAACAATTATTTACCTCAGGCTCGGTGATTATCGTGAATAAAAACCTCGACTTCGTCTCGGTTTTTATTCACCGATAATCACCTCGCCTTCGGCGAATAATTGTTAAATAGCCTTCGACTGGTGTATACAATTTTTTTTATATAAACTTAGTCATAAATGACAGATTAACCCTACTGAGCTTATTGCTCCATTTACAGGGTCCCTAATAATATGTATATAAAAAAAAACATTACATTATTTACAACACATTTTATCCACAAGACTGGACAACGGACGACACGAGTGACACTTGACACATATACTTTTAAACGTTTGTGGAGCATTATATATTTGTTTAGTCAATGCCTCATAATAAGTTAACAGGTAAGACTTGAATTGGCCAACAGTAACGCTTGCTTCTCGAATATGTGGTGGTAGGAAGTTCTATATTCTGGCCGGGAGCTCTATTATAAAGATTGTTCTGAAAAGTTAAAGTGTTAACTCTGGAAATTTTTAATGTTACACTGTTAGTTGTAGCGCGCCTAGTGATACGATCGTTTGATACTAAACTAAAAATGATTCTATAAAGGACGCTAAACTTAAGTAGGTGGTATGAAATCTAAGACTATCTATGCTATGTTACAAATGCATGAGAATATGAATATTTAATTAATGTTTCTTGAGTTCCTTTCTTAAAAGTATTGTGCTGGAAGCGTATTAGAGTTATTATCAGCTTCGTCTGTTAGTGTAGTTTTAAGGTTCCTATGATTTCCCTTGTCTATTATACTTTGGCATTGGCAAAGTCAATTACATGATCTTAGATTTTTGTTTCTTAATTAAATAAGATTTTTTTAGCTTGTGAAAGACATTGTGATTGTCGTTTCAGGTGTAACGACGACATTGTCATCTATCGTTCCAAGACTCGATGGATTTCATTGCATACTGACTGATCCTCCACCTGTAAGTTAATTTTAGATGCAGGATCTTAGCCAGGATTTAATTTGTGAATTAAAGGACATTGGCAATAAAAAATTAGATGTCTCATTCAAAAGAACTCTTAAAATTATATATTAAACTCTATTACCGATTTGTCATATTGGAAAATATGACTTTCCGCCATCTTGGAAAAATTCTTTACCTCATTAACTATGGTTTTGATGACGTCAGGAGTTGGGTTAACCATATAAAACTACTCGAAAATGTTTACGAAGTACGCAGATAGCAGGGAGTTTTGCTATTTGAAATGGGAGTTTTGCTATTTGAAATGCGAGTTTTGCTATTTGAAAAGGGAGTTTAGCTATTTGAAAAAGGAGTTTTCTATTTGAAAAAGAAAGTTTTGCTATTTGAAAAGGGAATTTTGCTACTTGAAAAGGGAGTTTTGCTATTTGAAAAGGGAGTTTTGCTATTTGAAAAGGGTGTTTTGCTATTTAAAAAGGGAGTTTTGCTATTTGAAAAGGGAGTTTTGCTATTTGAAAAGGGAGTTCTGCTATTTGAAAAAGGAGTTTTCTATTTGAAAAGAAAGTTTTGCTATTTGAAAAGAAAGTTTTGCTATTTGAAAAGGGAGTACTGCTATTTGAAAAGGGAGTTTTGCAATTTGAAAAGGGGTTTTGCTATTTGAAATGCTAGGGGTTTTGCTATTTGAAAAAGGAGTTTTGCTATTTGAAAAGGGTGTTTTGCTATTAAAAAACGGAGTTTTGCTATTTCAAACAACCGACTCCAACGTTTCTTAGTGCCATCAGTGCAATCATGTTTCATGCCAAGACATCTCAGACACATGATATACCAACTAAATTACGGTATTGAATACCATGGACTTGGAAAGGTCATGTGGTACCAGCAAAAAATAAGTACGCAGATAGCAAGAGTTCCACGTACAGCTATACGTGGTACGTGGCTGAAAACAAAGAAGTACCAAACCATAATACCTATAATTATTGCATCCTGTTATTTCATTGCGATAGCTTTTATGGCTTTTACGTTGCATGAAATCAAACAGTTTCCAGTTTTTTTCATGACGATGTCATGGATGAATACTAGAAAAATATAAGCAAAACTTTGACAGAACAAACAAACTAGCTAGAATTCTCATTGATCTATTTAGATGCCAGCCATGACTACTACCGTTGGTAAACTCGAACCGCCTTTTGGCAAAACTCGACTTCACGTCATGAAAATGTTCTCAGCCATTTTACAAATGAATAGCGACGAAGTAAACGAAGAGTTGGCAAAGTTAGGCACTCTGCAAGTTATGTGGGTGAGTTACAACATAGTTAATAGAGGAGATGGTTTGGAAACTCGTTAGCATTACAATAAAATCACAATAAACCTCATCTATGTTGTTCTGGTTTATGCAAAAATGTGGTCTTTCATCGTCACGTGCGTATTGTATTTTTCTCAAGTCAACCAATAGGAATGTTCAAAATGTCCTATTGTTAAAGCCATGGATGGGCAATTGTATACAAAACCGTCGCTATTGGCTGGTTGAGCAAAAATACAATACGCACGTGACGATGAAAGACCACATTTTTGCATAAACCTGAACAAAAACATAGATAGTGAGGTTTATTGTTATGCTAATAAGTTTCCAAACCATCTCCTCTATTAAATATGGTTACAATAGACTTTTCCCCTTATAACCAAAATTTTGAATTTTGATCTAGGGAAGTCTAAACAAATATTTTATCACAGCTTGAAAGAGCATTACAAAATTAGTAATATTCCAAAGTTTCGTTGCGAAATGTTGTAAAATGAGTAAAATAGAGCCTTGCGAAGTTTGCAATTTTCAGTAATTTTGCATTACAAATGGGAAATTGCAGCCCCAACACCCGAATCGGATGCCAATTTCCCGTTTGTAATACAAAATGACTGAAAAACGGCAAACTTCGCAAGGCTATATTATCCGCATTTTACAAGATTTCGCAACGAAACTTTGGAATATTACTAATTTTGTGATGCTCTTTCAAGCTGTGATGAAATTTTTGTCTGGATCGAAATTTTAGTTATAAGGGGGAAGGTCCATTGGACCGAAACGAGATCGTATACCACTCTGAATTTGATCTGCTCTCATTTATAAACAGCAATAATCGTTTTTTTCTCACGAAAACAAGTTCTGTTTAAATGCCAAAACGGCTTATACGATCTAGATGTCTCAAATATTGTTAAAAAACGGTCTGTCAGATATAACATTAGATCTTTTAACATTAACAATTTTCATGAGATTAGATGTAACACTGAATTTTATAGACACTCATATTTCCCAAGAGTAATCAGAGCTTGGAATCTATTGCCAGATGATCTGAAGGCCATTGCGAAGATTGGAGCCTTTAAGAGGAAACAGAACCTTTTTTACAAAACTCTGAATAATTATATACCTCCGTAATTTTCCCGCATTTTCTATAGGAGTTCTTCAATTTTAGTTGTAAATTTGTACTATAATGTAAGTTATTCGTTCGTAATTATGGTAGGCAGATTCAATTGGGGCTACGCTCTGTCTGCTCACCAATCATCTGCTGTAAATTTGATGATGAAGTTATTAAACTAAACTAAACTAAACTGTTGTAATTGTTTCTTTTTGTGTAGGAGCTATTTTTTCAATATCCATGGAATAATTTTCTACACGCCGAGGTCGAACACTGTATAAATACGATTCTAAGTAATTCACCGGTGGAAAAGGAAACTGAACATGTACTATTAAATACAGTAAGTAAAAAAAGTTCTTTAGATTTTGCCCATTTCGAAATAGGCGAGTTATGTGCTTAATTTAAACAGTACAACTCAAGTTGTAAGCAGGTTGCATGCGACAGTTTTAGGCAAAAGTTGTGTAGTGTAAAGCCCACTTTAAACTTCAGTTTCAGCTATGTAAATATACTACAGTAATTTTAGTTTATAATAAAGTTGAATTTTTCTCTTTATAGCTGATGAAAGATTTAAATCTTGTTCATAAAATCACTGAAATATGTGCGGTGCAAGAGAATGGGTAAGTTGTTTCATCGTAGCTTCATAAAGAATTCCCTGTTGTTCCTTGTTTATATATGATTTTCAGAAATAACTTTGCTTAATTCCGTTAAAACAAATTCTGTTTGTTCTGTTTCTACGTTAGGACTGAAAGTGGTTGCAAAAGACATGGTTATATGGGCCATTTAACGAAGATAGCTAATGATCTTTACAAGAATATGGACAAAGGGAAAAATCAAGAAAAACTAACCGCCCTTTATAACGGTGTGTTGAGTTGCTTGTTTATAGTTGAGTTTCAGTCAGCGTCGATGGTGAAACTGCTCGGACATTAGCTAATATAATGGTCATGATTAATTTCCTACAATCGTTTTTTGTTTCTCAGAACTTGACCAAGGCGACAAAGACAAATGGGAGCAATTCGTGTCTGGGAACCTGGCTGAGATTAATAAAAGAAATAGTACTGATTTGGTGAGTGTACATTTATACCATATGAAATTTATTTATTCGTTAATTTTGTATCTTTTTACCCTTTAAGTGGTATACGCAGGGGTGGAAAAAACAGGCGAGCTCTAACCTCATAACCTCTTCCGACGATTTTACTCGTCAAGGGGGGGAGTGCTGGCACTCAATGGGAATCTTTAGTACATTTTGGAGAATTGTGGAATTTGTATGATAACCGAAATTTGTTAAGAATACGGTCACAACTGTTGTAATATTTCGTTTACAGGCAGGAAGACATCCCTTGCAATCTTCAGACGATGAAGATGACGAATTTCGACCGGTCTCGTTTCTTCGTAATGGAAATCATGCCTCCTATCAACAGGTAACTTAACTGACGACGAACAAACAAACAAACAGAATAAAAAGATCTATAAAAGAGCATTTATAAAAAAATACGAAAAAGAAAAGAAAATCCAACCCACACCCTACCTAAGTTTTTACGACAAAAATATTCCTTTTGGCCTTATTCATTAACTTGAATCAGTTTCGTTTATCGTCAGGATTTGAACTCGCGCTGAGTTTTGGTCTCTGTGGATACTAACATGTCCCCTATATCTTTCTATTAGGCCTTCGCTCAATACCAGTTGCAGCAAATGTCGCCAGAATTCTTAGAAAGCATGGGTTTCGACGATGAACAATTCCCAGAATCTGACGAACACATGAAGTAAGTCATGAAGTTAAAACAATCGAAAATATTCACGATTTGGCTTCGGTTAATAACCCTATAGCTTCCTCTTACTCTGTGGGTTGTTTTTAGATATCACAAAAAATCTCGTCTCCCCCCCCCTTCGGAGTTCCCTCTAGCGAAACGTTTAAGTTATAGCCCATTCTATAATGTATTTATGATACGTATAACTTAGTTCGTTTACGGAGGTATGCAGTCCCTGAGTGACTTCTGGTTACTATTCTTATGTTTGCTTGTTTTTTAGTGCGCCATTTGATCGAATTGCCGATATTAACTTCGCGATTGATACCCACGAGGACATTGTAAGTATCACAAAGGGAGACCCAGGCTAACCGATGTCAATAAAATCGAAGCTTTAAAACCTGATGTATATATTAGGCCACACAAAATAAATTCCTTGATTCTCATCACTACACTTTGAAAATGTCGAAGAGGCGGGAGGTTTATATTTTATATTTATATAATTTATATATCAATAAATAAAAAAATAATTCCTAACATGTAATATTTCTGTGATTTCCAAAGTGAAGTGTACAAACCGAAGTAAACATATTTCTCCACGAACAATGACTGAACCCTTGAACTGAATGCGAAGTTCCTTTAAAATGCAATGAAATTTCTTTCAAGGTTCTATTTGTTTGAAATTGGCAGTTTAAAATGGCACTAAAAACCCAATATAAAATATAAAAAACTTAACTGTCTTGAAATATTTTGTCGGGCGGTACATTTATATTGTATAACAAAATATAAAACATTTTCACGCGGCTCTTAAAATACAGTCAGGCGGTGATGAGAATCAAGGAATTTATTTTATGTGGCCTAAAGGATAACTCTATACACATGCCACCAACTGCCCTCGATCACAATCACTTATTAGATATGTTTTTATATTCTGTTCTGCAGCACAACTCTTCGATGTTTGAGGAAGCGTGTAACAAAAGAATTCGCCCTTTTGATGATCACGACAGCGATGAGGAGGTGGGATAATCAGATAACGTTTTCATGTCCATTATGTAATTTTTCTGTTTCCTATTTTCACGACTACTGTATAGTACCTGTACCTGACTCGATTCGCTCTTATGCTTATTCAGCCTGTTCTGTAAACCATAGAGTGCTTCCTGTTTTTGTTTTACTTTTGTTTTATTTTCATTTGACATGTTTTGTTTTGGTTGTGTTCTGTTCTGTTGGACAGATTAGCAAGTGTTCCATGCCTAAATATACATTTATTCTGACGTGTAGGATGTATGGAATACAAAAGAAATAACGTTCTCGCCAAATGCGGAACTAAGAAGGTATTGTGTTATTTGTGTATAACTTGAAAATATTTATAGTGAGGTAAGATTTGATACCAAAATATATAACACGGCAAAAAAATTCGACGCAGTCAGTCTTCCAAGCAAAATAGTTATTTGCAGGCCTGGGGCCGGTTCAAAGCTGGATTACAGTAGCTTAACCCTGGGTTAACTTAAGATTCAAAGCAAACTTCCCAAGAGCTCGTTTATAAATTTGAAAATATTTCTTCAGAGATCTTGTCTGAATCCGTAAGAGTTTTTTCTCTGAAGTTTTGAAATAAACAGACGTGCAGAAATACATAAACTAAAGCAGCAGATTAAAATTTAACCCAGGGTTAGCGTTAACCTAGACTCTCTTTCATTGTCATATAGTATCGATCCACTATAGTGTACATTACATGACGTAGCACGGAGAGGCGGAGGGAGAAAGAGAGACTTGTGAACTTCGGTTCAAAACTGAACCGAAAATGCAAGACTTGCTTTGTTTTCTGTCAGTGTTTATATGTATTGATCTAGCACAGTGTAAATAACATGAGTTCCATTATAGTAAGTAATACAGAAAGAAATTGAAGCAAAACAATTAAAGCAAGTCTTGCATTTTCGGTTCAGTTTTGAACCGAGATTTTCCGAAGTTGACAAGTCTCTCTTTTTCGCTCCGCCCCTCCGTACGACGTCATGTAATGTACACTATAGTGGATCGATACTCTATGACAATGAAAGAGAGACTTGGAGCAAATCTAGCGTTAACCCAGCTTTGAGCAACCGACCCGTGGATTGTTTACCTTTGTACATTGCCATTGGCTATTTTAGTACTCCATCGGACGGATCAGAAAGCAGTGGGAGCGAAGATGAGGAAGTTCAAGGACGAGATGAGAAATTAAATCAACCATCGCATGATGAAAGTTCTGATGATATCAAAGATTTTGCGACGATAAGAACATCGTCTCCGTGTCCTGACAAAGAGAAAGACGATAATTACAACATGGATGTTGACAGCAACGACGGTAATTAGTAGGACTGTTCGGTATACCGATATACCGAAAATATCGGTATTAAATCAATATCGGTATATCGATACCGGATATTCAACCATACCGATACACCGAAATTTCGGAAATACCGGAATTTTTCGGTATACCGTGTTAAATTTACCAACTATATGGCGAAACCATAACCTTTATTTTACTACTGAATGGCAATTCAAAGAACTTTCTACTGCAATGATTTAGAATTTCCACTTCACTGAGATTTTATACTGAGTACGTGCATGTCGTTCGAAACATGTTCGAAACAGCTTCGAAATTATCGTTTTCCCTTTTAGAATTACTCAAAATTTCCTTCAAACTTCCATTAAAGAATTTTCCTTTATAATTATCAGAGGAAAACCGGTATACCGATAATATCGGTATAATTTTTTCGGTATACCGATACCGGAAATTTCTCATACCGAACATCCCTAGTAATTAGCCATTCCGAAGTTGATGAGTGAACTGGGGACGAGTGTTAAAAAGTGCCCAAATTAAGAAATTAACCAAATCACTAAAAAGACCACCTCAAGATTATTAAGTATACAAAGTTTGAAGACGTTCACACGAATATCCTTCGAATAATAAGCTATCGAAAATCGTGATATTTACTACGAAATGTATTGTAGTTTTTTGTAATTTCACAATTTTCGAAAGCTTATTATTCGAAGGGTATTCATGTAAACGCCTTCAAACTTTGTATACTTACTAATTTTGAGATGGTCTTTTTAGTGATTTGGTTTATTTCTTAATTTGGGCACTTTTTAACAATCGTCCCCAGTCCTCTCATCAACTTTGGAATGGCTAATTGCACTTGACTGCAACCAGTGAGCTCATGAGAAATGTTTCAGGAAACTGGCTCCGTGGTTACTGTTTAACATTAAGTCAGTTCCTTCAAACATTTCTTACAAATCCTTCAAAACTTAAAATTCACCTGTGCAAGGTTCCTACTGTGATCACAGAATCACACTGATAGTGTGCTTAAGGGTTATATGTTGATAGGAATATTCTCTCATTGTAGCTTGGACGGCAAACTTTGATTCAGACCCGGTCTCAATGGACGTTGTTCAAGGCGCAAATCCCGCTAGTGTTGGATGGACGAGTGAACCGAGTAAGACTGGGGACGAGGAAGAGAATAGTGGCTGGGCAAAGTTTGACGATATTGCCAGCATTGGTGAAACAACCAGGTATGGCATTGAACTCGAAATAACACTGGATTGAGTATCTGTTGTGTTTTTAAAATGAAGTCAGAATTCGGCCATTATCACTGGTAACCTTTCTGACTTATTGTAGAAATTTATTACTTGAGATGCTTATAATGAAATTTTTTTTCAGTCAAAATCCATCTCGTCAGCAACGTTGCATTTCCCCGGTTGCTATGGACACAGAAGCGTCATCACTGCCCTTGACAACTGCTGGATCAGCCTACAGTATGTATAGACTTAAGATTTTGAATCCTTAACCTTCTTTGGTCATTCCTATATAGCCTTCCCTAAACTTCCTTAGACATCCTTAGTCTTGCTTAGACATCCATAGCCTTCCCTAGACATCCATAGCCTTCCCTAGATATCCATAGACTTCCCTAGATGGCACTTCAATCCTTAAGATATTTTCTTGCGAATTCCTTCTTTATTCATAGTTGTTGGTTCTGAAGAAGCTGAAATGCCGGAGGAATTAACGAAGTAAGTACTTTGTCTAGGATTACCCGTCTCTAGTGTAAATCTGAATGATGATTTGACGTAAAATTGTATTTTTTAAGGAATGAAGCAGAAACAAAAGCTTGCGAAGAAACGACAGAAAGTGCCTCAGAAAAACACGATAAAGACGAAGCACTGAGAGAGAGTTCGTCAGAGTCGCATGACATTGCGGCGACGTCGAGTGAAGACACCGAAAGAATTGTTCCACTTGCACCTCAGGAGGAGGATGTTGATATTATAGACTCTGAAGAAACGTCGAGGTAATAAGAATGAACACAAAGCTTTCTACAATTAGTTCTATCCAGTGTAGATCCACCAAATTTTATTCACCTATACACCTTATACTGGCAATTCAAGGCCGGATTTTGGTGGAAATAGTTGGGGAGATGGAAGCAAATTTAGGGGAGGTGCAGCGGTCTAGCTCACGACCCCCCTTTGCCCTTCATTACAATAATACTACAAATTCTCTTTCAAAACATTGCATTAAAAGGGCACTTGACACCGAGACCCCCTTTGCCCTTCATTGCAATAATACTACAAATTCTCTTTCAAAACATTGCATTAAAAGGGCACTTGACACAGAGATCAATGGCTATCACTGTTTCAATTTTACAGAAAAAAACTTGTAGACCCTAAGCAACCCGAAAAAAGTCAAATTTTCACTTTGATCTATCATTGAAACTTTCCCAAGGGGAGGTGCATGACTTTTCAGGGGAGGTGCAAAAATTCTCAGAGGAGGTGCTCTCCTCAAAATCCGGTCATGATTGGCTGATATCACCTTATAACGTTTTGTTTTAAGATTGGACAACGAGGAAACACAAGATGCGGGCAGCGAAGATAAAACTACAGTGTCGAGCGAAACTGAAGGAAACAAATCGGAAGCTACGAAATGTGACGATGATGTAAGTTTATGTGAATAAAGAATACAATGACCTGGGGTCGGTTGTTAACAAGGGTGGGTTGACTACAAAATTTTTGTAGTTTGTTATAACTACAGCTACTTCAAAAATATGTAGTCAGCTACAACTACGGCTACTTTTAAACGAAGGTAGTTCGCTACTGACTACAGCTACTGCTTAAAAAATGTGGCGAACTATTTCGCTATTTCGCTACGCTATATTTTTTAATTTTACTGTATTTGGAGCATCTACCCTATTTCAAGCTGTGATGAAATTTTTGTCTAGATCAAAATTTCACTCAAAAGGGGAAAGGTCTATTGATGTGACATGTCTTAGCATTTCTTAAATGTTATCGCAGCCGATTTAGTTTCGCAAAGAACAGTTTAAGATCAACATGCCGCCATCTTTCTCAAGGCGAATTAAGGCTCAGAGATAAGACCATATCGTTTTGCTTCTTTAGGCTGCCAGTGACCCTGCTACACCAGTATGCGAGGGGACAAATGAGGTGAAAGATACGGGTACAGATGTGAACACTGAGGATAAAGATGCGAACATTGAGGATAAAGATGCGAACGCTGAGGAGGGTGATGGTGAGGTACAAAAACCAGATGTCCCCACAGAAAGGTAGGATACTTTATGTAATTCAATTAAATTGGTCATATGTCAGTATTAGAAGGGTTTCTCAATGGTACCTGATGCGAAAGAAAAACGTCAAATTTTGTTCCCACCGAAAAATCCCGACAAAATTGGGTGCGGCTAACCAAACAATATCAATCTCGTAGTCTAAGCCGGGCCTCATTCACTGAGCTGTATATACAGTAAATACACGTCAGTCATATAAATTTAGCAATAAATTTAGCATGAACATTTGCAATTTTAATAGCCGGTGTTCTTCTAAGATAAAATCTGTAATATTCTGAGCAATGAGCGTTTAAGATTTGACTTATGTCCTTCGGTGGTCCGCTTTTGCATCTTTTTTATGAAATTTTGATGTCTTCTTTGATCTGACATTTTTCAAACGGTACAAAGAAGTTCGCAGGTAAGTTTTGAATGCGCAAATCAATAATTGTTCAATTACATAAATACAGTACAACGTTCCTTTGATTTTTGACCGTCAGTTGAGAGTTTTCATCGAGAAACATTGTATAGGATAGATCTATTACTGGCCAAACTGTATATGGATTGTATTTTTTACATTAAAACGCTTGATTTTCATTTCTAGCCCCGAAACTGCATCGTCAGAGAAAATCCCGGTGGCAGCTCGTAATGGTCCGACGTTACCCTAACTACCCTGCTCTATCACTGCCAACTCTGCCTATCCCCCAGAGAACAGACTAGAGAAAAGTCGTCTTCCGTCGATTATTTATATCCGGCCTGCTCGACTCATTCTGATCTGTGGAGAATTTAGATTATGTTTAATAAATGTTAAATTAATTAACCCCTTCCCCTATGTGATTAGCACTCTTGAGACTGGAATATCTGATAAACATCATTGATCTAGAAATAAGACTGGATTCAGTATCTAAAAATTAAACAGGACCAAATGCTTATAAGCTTTCTAATGTATTTTAGGAATGGACTGCTTTAATATCAAAATTATTCGGTTAAAAAGAAAAGTTTTGAAAAGAAATAGAACCCCTTCCCCCAATATTTTGTCCCACATAGTACAAGTGTCATAGTGGATTGCGTTGTCCAGTCTATTTTTGAGGTCAGTGATTAATGTCGAATGCGCTCAATGTATAACTGGAATGATACCGAACTTCAGTCCATAATATCACTCCACTGATATATTTGAGCTCATTGCTGTCAATTCCCTACGGTGACAATTCGCTGGATACTTGATGTATCTGTGATTATAATCAGAGCAAGACAGTTCTCTGCAGGCTTGGGGTCATGGTGTTATCATAGAAAGACGCATACGAACATTTTGGACTTTTTAAAACCTTGCATGTGTCGATAATTTAGAACTTGATATTTGTAAATAGTTCAATAAATACGTCGCAACGTTATGTACTGCGCTGGTTTGTACCATCTTTATTCCGAATATAGCTCTATCAGTTCTGTTTTTAAACTGTTTTCCCAGATGGTCCCCGGTAAGGGTTATTCTTTATAGTGGTAACTTTATTTATGCTGAATGGCTCTATCAGTTCTGAACTTATCTCCCTAGATGTGAAGTAGGTGTATCTCTTATCCGGTGTTACTATACAGAAGGAAACTTAGACTGAATTAACTTTATTTACACTGGATAGTGCTATTTCTAAACTGCTCTTCCTAGAGGTCCAGTAATATTCATCTCTTATTGATCCAGCGTTGCTACAGGAGGAAACCTAAAATAGACTAACTTTATTTATACTGGATGGCTATATCAGTTCTAAACTGTTCTTCCTAGAGATCCTGTAAAGATCATCTCTTATTGATCCAGTGTTACTACTGGAGGAAACCTAAACTATACTAACTTTATTGATACTGCATGGATAACTTTATCAGTTCTAAACTGTTCTTCCTAGAGGTCCAGTAAGGATCATCTCTTATTGATCCAGTGTTACTACAGGAAGAAACCTAAACTGAACTAACTTTACTTATAATGGGCAGCTCTATCAGTTCTAAACTGTTCTTCCTAGAGGTCCCGAGTAAGGATCATCTCTTATTGATCCAGTGTTACTACTGGAGGAATCCTAAACTGAACTAACTTTATTGATACTGGATAGCTTTGTCAGTTCTAAACAGTTCTTCCTAGAGGTCCAGTAAGGATCATCTCTTATTGATCCAGTGTTACTACAGGAGGAAACCTAAAATAAACTAGACTTGGTGGAGTCAAATTGGAAGCACTCTTTGACATAAAACTGAGGAAAAATTGTATTCAAACAGTCGTGCATATTGCAGGAATGGAATTCCTTCAATAAACGAAACGCGCATGCTTTACCATCGCAAAACGAGAAAACGGTAATTTTACTTTAAAATTTATTATTGCTCACAATATTTATTAACAAATATAAATATTTTATATATAATAAAAATAAATATTCTTATACAATATGAACTTTTTACATCCTTTGAAAAATATATTTAAGAACATTTAATTTAAGATAAGTTTCTTTTTCGACTGTTTGCTTTCGATGTTCTTTTGTTTTTTTATGCCGAGGTGTAACTCCAGCCATGCTATTGCGGTCTGTGGATGTTGGTCCTGAAAATCTTCCCTTTTTTTCGCATCTTCCACTTTTCTTCAGTTTTCCGTCAAGCCTAAGTTCATCTGATTTTCTTATAACTTTATCTTTCTCCATAATAACCTTATTGCTCGTCTGCGTCTGCCATTTCCTTCATAATGAAAAATGACTATTAGTACAAATGTTTGGACCTCTACTGTAGAGAGAACAGTTCGCAACTGATAGAGCTATCCTGTATAAGTGAAGTTAGTTTAGTTTAGTTTAGGTTTCCTCCTGTAGTAACACTGGATCAATAAGAGATGATACTTACTGCATGGACCTCTATAGGAAGAACAGTTTAGAACTGACAGAGCTATCCAGTATAAATAAAGTTAGTTTAAGTTTTCTCCAGTAGTAACACTACAGGACTAACTCCTTACTGGACCTCAAGGAAGAACAGTTTAGAACTGATATAACTATTCTGTATAAGTAAAGTTAGTTTAGTTTAGGTTTCCTAATTCCTCTTCTATAGTAACACTGGATGAATAAGATCCCTCCAGCATCGACCTCTGGGAAGAACAGTTTATAGAACTGACAGAGCTATCCAGTATAAATAAAGTTAGTTTAGTTTAGGTTTCCTCCTGTTGTAACACTGCATTAATCAGAAATGATCCTCACTTAGTTTCGGTTTCCCCTTGTATAGTAACTGGATTAGTAAGAAATGCATGGCCTCTATAGACCTCTAGGGAGAACAGTTTGAAACTGATGAAACTGTCAAATCTAAATAAAGTCCAATGTACACGTAAAAGGAAAACAGTTCAGAACTGACAGAGTTATTCATTAACAAAGAGTTAGTGGAAAGTCAAGGTTTCTCCCCATGCAAAAACGCGGCGTTTGTCATGTTGACAGATGCGAAACCCATCAACTTTGTTTACGACAACAAACGTTGAAGGTTAACTAAGAAAGTATTGTTTGCTAGTTTGCTACTTTGACGTTGGTCATGATCTCATACAGCGCGCGTGTATAAATAGATCATTTTGTTGCTCGAGGAATGTCCTAGGTCATATGAACTTTTATTATCAACCGCCCACAGAAATGTGTTCCCATTCAAACGTTTTATTCCGTATTGAGATAGTTAGGATAATAATGTCTTGATTAACTTGTCTATGATTATTGTGGGATGTCCGACATGTATACTTTAGATTATAGATATAGTGAGTTTACACTATCAATGTTTTCTGTGATCACAGCAGGAATTTGGCATAGGTAAAGTTTTGAAGGATTTGTAAGTATCAGTGTTTAACATGACTGAGTCAGTTGCCTGAAACATTGCTTGTCACAAAAAAACCCATTGTGATCACAGAAACTTTGAAAAATAATGCAAATCAGGTTTAAGGAAATAATGAATAACATGCATGTAGATTCATATAGGAACTGTAGGAAGTAAATAATCGAAATAGTTTTAAAAATGATTAAAAAGCAAATTTGGCGTATTTGCGATGAGTAACAGGCTCATGACATATGTATATAGGAAGTAAATACTGGTAAACAAAATGATTACGAGGCAAGTTTTCCCACATCGTGTATTTGCGATTATAGGGGCAGCGTACGTTCAAAACCTTAAATCTTTTTGGCGTATACCTCTCAAATTTATCCTTGGTTTAGCTTTGTTTTCTACTTTATACAATTAGCCTTTTTCCAAAAGAGATCACAGTGCATTCTGGGATCGTTTGGAGGAACAAAATATATGGTGACAGGCGTCAAATATGTGAAAGAGTAGAAGTATCTACTATATCAAATATCAACTTTTTAGACGATCGAAAATGAAATATCTCCTTAACTTAAGTTACATTAAACTTTTAATTTAAACCATATTTCCTGTCCCTCCAACATGGGATTTACGCGACCAGACCCAGGACTTTGGGAAATAGCTAATTAGCTATACCCGTTTAAACTGCCATTTGAGACACTTAAAATAGCAGTAAATAAATTTGCCAATAAAAATAATGCGTATATAAATATAGTTCAATGTTCCGTGTGGTATGAGCTTTTATATACTGGTAAATGTAATTTTGTGCAAAACTATAATAATTATGAGCATTTTCAACCATAATTTCAGGTTCACGGTGCCAGAAGATGTTTTTAACGTTGCTTAGTATACGTTCTTTTATCTTTAACATGCATATAAATAATTGGTTTCTTCATATCGTTAAAAATCTCCCAAAGTATTAGCTACAGGGAATTGTAAACAGACTGTTTAGATATTCAATCTTAATTAAACCTGTCGACCGGCAGATAACTGAAAAACAAATTGCATGAATCCATTTATTGACAGCTCATCCGCCATCCTAGAATTCCACGTGAAATTTATAGAATATTTTGCGTCATTTTTAGACTGTACAAAAACAACATGCGAAATGCCATCCTTCTTTTTCATTAGCTTGATTAATAATTAGAGTTTAATCAAGTGCGCCATGCAATAAAAGGTCTTTCAATTACTAAAGATTTTCAATCGTTTGCGACATAAAAGGGTTAGTAAATAAAAAGGCACGCGATTTATGCTAATTAGGCTTTAAAAAGTGCATATACTAAGCAATATCATTATCAAACACGAATTAAATACGAAACAGATATTCGCAACCTGGCAAACTGAACTGACTTTATTTTAATATACCAGATAGCTCTATAATGCTGCTCTCCCAAGAGATCCAATAAGAATAATCCCTCATTTTCCCAGATGTGAAAAGTACCCCAAGCACGTTTGATTGTCTTTCTCCAGTATTCTATATACAGCCATGTTTGTCGCATATGCCTTCCTTATAAAGTACATGCAAATATAGGCTTCGAAAAATAGCACAATTCTTTTTCGCCATGGTCAGCAATGACAATCATGGTGAATTTACATTTTCTGTAATCACTGTACTATACCTCACTGTACTAAGTTAAACATGTTTTCGCTCAGAAATTTTGTACCTAGTTTAAATGCCATGCATTGTGATTCAACCACACAATAGATATGCATGTATACAAACATGACATATAGGTCATATAGCCTTATCAGCACAATAAAAAATATATTTTATTATCTCTGCATGAGTGGGAAGTTGTTGACGCCAGATCGGCACTAAAGAATCGAGGATGCAAATATTTTCGTAAAAATGTATCAGTCTGTAAACAAAATTATTTTTATGTAATATACGCATGCATGTTAACCATTTTAGGGAACCTTAGTGGGGTGTAAATTATTTTTTGATTGCAATCCGCCCTCGCAATCCAATGCAAAGTTCATTCTCCGAAGACGAAGTGAAAATTATGTATTCGAGTCATTCAAATCATTTCAACGTTTTTCTCTACCAATATTACAAATAAATCAAATAGGTTTTATAGTAGAGGAATATTTTAGCTATATGATGTATAGTTTGAGTAAAAAAATATTATTTTAAAACACAGGATATGTAACTTTTAACCTATGATGATTAAAACACGATTGATTGATTGAAGGTGGTGATATTCGCAAAAACTGAAATAAATAAACTATTTCAAACTTTTGTGCATTTGCAAAACTGTATGACTGTACCTTGTGGATTAATGATGTCCATAATATCATTCATGTGTTTCGTAGCCGGCTGTACGTTATTTATGAGCATTTGCGTGATCGCATTTGGTACTGTTGGAACTGTTGGCGGTCTTCTGGTAGTCAGTTTAGGTGCAGTTCTTCGTCTTATCGCTGAACCAAGAACCGACGTTACTGCCTCTGCACACAATGTCCACGTCGCCAAACATAACAGTAAAAAGACGAGTCCATTTCTTGAATTCATCTAAAGAATTGAGTCAAGCCGTATATTTAATTAATGAACGTGAACGTACCAAGTCAGCGTGGCGGTATATATATACACGCAAAAACATATACTATAGTTTACCATTACAGTACACGTACGTAAAATACTATTAATTTAGTTCAAAATTGAAAGAATTAGCTGATAGCTATTAGATGATTTGCAAAGGATGCTGCTCAAACCGATCGAGTCGAATGCTTTCTGTAGGGTACCTCCGACAACGATCTCATGACTCATGTCTGATCACAGAGTATTACAGCTACGGTGGATGTGTCAGGTAGGGGCTGATCCCAACCCACCCTGTCAACATTCCTTGTGGGGGAGGAAACCGGAGTACCCGGCGAAAACCCACGACGTTTGGTACAGGGTTGACCGACTGATTCTTTTCAAATGTTGACTGATTCTTTTCAAATGAAATTCTTCAGTCCGGACCTTTGAGGTCGAAGGCGTTTGCTCTGATATACATATACAGTATAGAAAGCTACCAAAGCCATAAATTGAATCAAATTATATAGTACTTAAATACTAGCTTTGCATGTGGGCACGAGATAAATGCAAAGTCATAAAAGGAACACTCCATGAAAAGGGAGTTTATTTTAGTGATTTAAACTCCAAAAAGTTCGTTAAAGAAAGAAAGACTAGGCCGAAATTTTTAATTATACATTGAGATTTTTTAAAAATACTGTAATATAAACGACCCTGAAAGGAGCGAGTCGTATATTTATATTGAAAATTCTGCGCCAGAGTTGAATTTATTGCGGTGATGCCAAGACAACAGTAAGTTGTGTTTTGCTTATGAATAATTAATTAATATAATATTTGAGAAATATATGTGATAAAACTAAAATAAGAAACCATCAAACATAAAAAGATTCGAAATATGAATATCAACCATTATATAGTACTGCATGTCTATATAATACTAAATAAGTATATATATAGCCTTTATACTTAAACTTTTAAAACACTGAGAATAAATGAAAACAATATTGAACTATACAAAATTCAAACCTAAGTCAACATACTTTTTTCTCCCTTTGAAATTGAATCAACTGCGACCTCAAACACTTTTTGCTTTTTCAGTCTTCTTTAAGCTCGAAGCAAAGCCTGCACTGTTTGAAGGGCAGATGAACGAGCCTTTTATACAAAGCGTGAGCTATGTATTACTTTTGAATCGGTGATGACAGTTAGGGGTTGATATGTCATTTTTATTGACCACAGGAAACAAAGAGAGCGTGGTATACACGCCATTAACAAACGCTTGCGATATTAAATTAAAATTCTCCGCAAATTAACTGCGCTGTATGGGTTGAACCGATGGAACATTCCAAATGAACATGTGCTGGTAGTGTTTGTAGCATATGATGATGCATCATGGTGTCGCTAGCAAATGGTGACTTGCCGCGTCATATTTATGACCATAAGACGATCATTATCGCGATTCACGATATGTACAAACATAGAAACAATTTGAGAACAATGTTTGTTTATTTCCCTTCCGTCTGTTTATCTTTGCCGTTGTAATTGGCTTAAGCTGAAATCCAATTAAACATCATCAAGGAAAAGGCCCTCCTTTGCTGACGTAGCACGAGTCATGGAAACACAGTAGCTATTTTAGGCTTGTTTATATTGCAATGATGCTCTGATCTGACATGACACATCACTGCGGTTGTTCCAGATATTTCTGCAATTCTGGTAACTTTTTTAACCACAATATGAGTCTGTATTCGGTATTTTTAGAGGAAAACATCTTTATGTCTTTAGTATCACAGGAAATTTATAAAATTTAGTATAATCAATACTGATGAATTCTGCCTTTTTCTGGTAGCTACCTCTCGTTTCCCTCATGAACTATTATTATTAACGTTTGAGAATTAAAATGTTTATTGAAATTTATTGTCTTTCCATTGTAATTCATAATTCACAAGTAAAAACAAGACCTATGCTGATACTACGATATTGGGGAGATTAAGCTTCACGTTTGCCGGAACCGGCGGCAAACGGCATTGTCTTTGTTGGCAGAATTTTTGCTCAATTTCTTCGCTTCATCTTCTCGTTCTCAAACGAATCATCGCAAACGAATCATCGCACATTACAGTCTTAAAATAGCAAGTTGATTTTCCATTTATATTACCTTGTAACGTAAATTTTTTCTTCCCCTGGCGTTTGCCATTTGAAGTAATAAGTCAAAATTCTCGTTGACTTTCCGTTAAAAACATTTATTTTAAAACTTATACCGCAATTTTTTTATGGTGACTTCAAAATAAGTTGACAGCCTTTAGTTGGTCTATATATCCTTTGTTTTTCGACAGACTTACGAACAGTTTCGTTGTCATTGGGTTTACGTAGGCGGTATAACGCACAGCGTATATCACGTACAGTGAGAATTCAAAGTTCCCCTTGGGCTTGACAATTAACAATAACAGTATTGGTATATAATTGGTCATTTTCATGTAATCAAAGCTCGTGTAATTTTCTCGACCCCCGCTATATACTGACTTCCCAGCCTTCGCTCGGAACGTCGAAGTTCTCCTTTTATTTTTCAGGTCGTTGTATCCCTATCAACCCGAAGCTTTCTTATAAATTAAATCAACTTTGAACGTTATCGAATTTTTCCTGGAACACAGTAATTCAATTACTTTATTACTTTATAGTTTCAGAAGCTACGTGAGCCTAATTTTTTAACACACACACATGCAGATATGCTTTTTAGTAGGCGTTTTTTTTAAATCACGTATACAGACACGCAACTTATTTTGTACGTGTATATGGGGGTGGATGGCTAGCAATTGTACCATTTCACTTCTACACCTGCATAGGGTTTTGATTAAGGTAATTCCGCAGTTTTGCATTGCGCACTTTTACTGCGCACATCTTTATATAAACTTATAATTTCATCCATTATACGTACCATTTAAAAAATATCATTTTATGACAATTTTATGTTACTTCAAAACATCTTTGGTTACATTCGTGCAAAGAATTACGTTAAAATCAATGTTTTCAAAAAAGGCATACAAAAGTGTAGCTAGGGTTTCCTGTGCCTGTAGTATATTTATTTACTTGTATTTCACGTTTTAATGCCACAATTCACTAAAAAGATCGGTGACCCCCGTTTTTTAACTGATAATTTATTTTCAAGAAAAATCATTTCTGGATCTTGAAAAAAAAATCCTTTATCAATGCATGTTCTCAAAGAAAGATATGTAAAGAAATGTGGAAAAGACATTTGTGGATCAGAATTGTACACGTTAGTAGTTTCATTTTGCTCAAAACACAATATTTTTTCAAAAATAATTACAAGATAGGTTTACTAAAGCAAAATCCGCGCTAAAAACGTCAACAAATATCGGGCTGTTGCGGTGATTTTGCTGTTACTCGTAATGAGCGTCAAGATGGCGCCATATTGGGGGTAAAGGTGGTATAATGTGATTGTCATATCTTCTTACAAGTTCGGTGACCCCGACTTTTTTGTGTGATTTTACTTTAAGTATATCATAAACTCCATGCCTGGGGAGTTTCAGTACATTCTCATTTCGGGAATAATTACTTGCGGAATTACCTTAATGCAATATGTAGTTGTCTGATTATAATTTTAACCTCGTGGACCGTATGGTTGAAGTGTGGACCGCATGGTTGAAGTTTGACTCTGGAATGTTACAGCTGTTTCTGACCTCTTGGAGGAGTAGTTTAGAACTGTTTGTGCTACCCCGGCCAAAACTGAATGATTCTATAATTATTTAGGTTTTATCTTGAAGAAAACAACTTGTTGTTTTGAAGGACATGTTTTTGTCTAATTTACTCTTAGTGTATGTTGAAAGAGTATAAATTAGAGAAAAGCATTTATTTCAAAACAACAAATATATTGAACTCTTTTTTTGCTTCGACGAAGAGAATTTTACATATGTTTTTTGAAGAATCACTAGACTAGACTGATCATAATGATCGCCCTAACAGAGTCACGTGGGGGGAACAGTTTAGAACTGACTATGAGCTATCCTGTATCAATAAAGTTAGTTTAACCCACATTTCCTCGTAGAGTGGACCTCTGGGGAGAGCATATATGGATAGAGCTATCCAGTATATATATAGGTACATTCTATAGTGCATATTAATTGCACGTTTTGATTACAAACATGAGAAAATTAATTAAACGTTAACCTTAACACATTGCACTGATTATAACTTCTTTCAAATCCTTTTTGTATTACACGACCTTCACCTTGACATTAAGAACAGAATAAATAGCGCATTGGGGATGATTTTTTTTTGTTGTTTTTTTCATGCATGCGTCACTTCAAAGTTCGGAATATTTTGCGTCCTATGGGAAATCACACGTGTATGTCAAGGCGACGCCTTTTCCGCGCGGTTTCTCACGGTTCGGTCGCGGTCTTGCGGTGTATTTGCATTTTGCGCGTCAGCCGATACAGGAAGGAATATTCTTATAGAAAGTTGTTGTTTTGTTTGCAGAATAAATTGAAATGTTTGATTAGAGGTGATTGGGCTGGACAAATATTTTTGAAAGGAAACCGCTTTTAAAGGAAGTACAGATATATTTGTGTGAAAGATTATATGACTTACAAAACTGAATTATATTATTGCTATTGATAATATTGCGTAAAATGTCCCCCTTCTGCCTGAATACAATTTTACCACCCATGAATTACGTTGCGGCATTGTACAATATAGCAACATTAGAATAATGAATATAGATCACACTATCACAGATAGTATAAATTTTATCTATTTTATAAGGCATTATCAGGAATTATTAGTTATAAGTTACAAAATATAACTGTATATATGAAATAAGTTTTTATAGAGGAAAAACCCTAATATTTATCTGTACTAAATAAAGTAGCTTATGAAAGATATTATTTTTAAATTATGCGATGAAAAAAGCAGACCATGATTCGGCCGCCTTGGCTTGTATCCATCGCCTCTTGCCTTGCGGCCGTATAGTCGTGTCAGAATATAATGTACGAGTATGTCAGATATGTACTTCGAGGCCAATTTCACGCTGATTTTTAAAATTATTAAGATTTCTTGGTAATTTTTTATTAGCTCTCCTTCGGGTTAAAATGGGCGGCAGATGAATGTAATTATGCAAATTCCAGAACCGATTTGTAGATGTACAATATGAAGTTGTCTTATATATAGTCGGGCGCTCCAGTTTCCGCCTGCAAAATTCTCCTGGAGTAAACAGTCGATCAACAAAAGATGGTCCTTCTTCGACCTCTGGGAAGAACGTTTCTAATAAATCGTTGGCACATGTACGCTGCGCGTATCACAATTTTCGCATTTCCTATAATAGTGATTTTAAAACAGATCAAACAGATAACATTGTTTGGATGCAGAGATGATAAATTGGTACTTAGCGTTAAGCTGATTATAAAAATTGGATTATATTATATGCAAAAGACTTAATAAGCGCATGCATAAATTATGCACGAACACTCGTTTTTCTTTCGCATCTCAAAACTCGTCTCGTAGGGGTTGTTCCTATGGAACTTGGCTGACCCGATTAACCGGTATGATTCTTTTGATAAAGCTCCTATAACGATTTTGATCTATATCTAAAACGACATTTCAAAGTTGAATTAATAAAAAAACATTTCGTGACCCGATTCATCCGGGCTAGCCAGACTTGCCCGGCTCAGATATATAAGCAGCTGCTAACCAAGTTCCAATAATCCTATATATGGTTCTAGATCTTTGACGATTTGGCAAAGGAATGCCGTTGAACGTAGATTAAAAACAAGGTTGCCAATTAAAGCTGGCACCCGGCTTCTATATAGCGTAGACAATCACTGGTTGTTTCTCGAAATTATGAACCAAAATATTTAATATTACCTCCTCATCACAGAAATATCAAGGGAAAATGTATCTTAATGAATTGTTTTGAAAACATAAATTTAAACTATATACTCTTCGTTAATAAATATTCAATGGAAAGAACAAAATCGGCCATTTCAGAGGGCCTAAATTACTTCTTTCAAAAAGCCTCCTACTTATTGGGAACCGGCTTGACTAACAAATTTAAAACTATAATAAGGATAAAAAGTGCAACTTATATAGAGACTTGGGACATATCATGTTATATATATCAGAGAGGAAGCCTGTATGCATTCACAGTATACAAAACATGCTAACATGCTATATCATTCTAAAATCTAAAGACATGCAATTTTATAAAGGCAAATTTTCTCATAAAAATAAAGATAGTTATGCTAGACTTAATGGGTTAAACTTATACCATTGCATGACCACTTCATGCTACATGATTAAAGTGTCTTGCATATTTTTGATCAATGATTTTTTTTTTGTCATTTGAAGTTTGAACTTGGTAATCCGAAACTCTAAGTACGAACAGTTTGTTTCCATGAGCTTCTTCTATTAAACTTTAATTTCACGCAGTGACAATACAAGGGGTCGAATGTGGAAGCATTATAACTATAGCGCTGATGGATTGCATACCTCCTTTAATCAATTTTTAACACTATTGTAGCTAAATCAACTGTGCAATGTTGGATGAAAATTTCAAATAAATTAAACCTGATCCTTGGGAGTCTTCCATGAACATCAGCCAACTTATTATTCAACATAAAACACATCATGGTTTTGAAAGGCTTTCAATTATAATTTTTTAATGGTACCTAAATTTTAGAAGCTTTTTCTTGTGATATTTTGGTGTTTCCTTTACGAATTACGGTTTGCTAAGTGCTTCCTTGCGGCTAGCCACCGAGCTTTTGAGCTATACTCCAAAAATAGTATATAGCTATTTATTTTAAGCTTTTGGCCGTGAAATGATGCCCAATTCCTTCTTGTGAAAGTCATTACTCGTTTTATAATTTTGGAAATTAAGAGCCAACTAACATTTGTAGTAAAATCGGACACAAATGCGAATCGAACGCAGGAGAAGTTGTAAAAATATCTAACTATCCATCCTTCCAGCTTTCTCTGTGGGAAGAAACTGGAGCCCCGAAGAAAACCCACAAATATTGACTATAACATTTTCAACACGATGTCTTGGGGGCTATGCTAGAAATAAACTCACGATTACACGATATCTGAGGTGATGACGGTCGTCCTGACGACTGTGTCTCCGAAATCCAGATTCAAATATATATAGCGACACAGCCACACAATTTCTTATATATGATCGCGTGGAATAATGGTAAATCTAATGTATAACATGTCAGAGAAAAGGTATAGACTATTCTATATACAAGAACTGTATGTGCCAAATATAAACAAGCTTTCGTTGGCAGGGATGCAGCTATACCTAAAAAATATAAGGAGAATTTCAATATGAACAAGCGCTTCATGCATAGGGATGCAACTGCCTGAAAATGTATATAACATAAAACTGAAGCTGTTGTAACAGAGAATAATGTGACAGAATGTAGTTTGGCATAATCCTATAGGGGCACGGTTAAGATAAGGACAACGACTTTAAATTACTATAGTTTTAATGAAATCGTGGCATTTCATTTTTCACTCACAGGATATATTTATCTTCAAATTGACATGTTGAATACTTGAATTACTAGGTTTTTTTAAACCCTCGTTCAATATATAGGGCGGAATTAAAGTGCAAAGTACATTCATACAGTTATATCATTAATGCAAATCAGAAACCGATGTCGGTATAACAAATCAGTTCATTGTTGAAGGTGTTAATTCTGGCATGTATCCACTAGTTACACCCAAGTAACACTTGCAAAAACTGCCGGTCAATGGCTGGGTATAGACCTCAGTCTGTATCACTCTGTGTTGTAGCTGTGAGGTTGTCTAGCACCATTTATTACAGGTGCCGCCTGGGAGGACTTGTTTTCATAACTAATTACTATTTGTAAACCACAATTTAATGCTTCAATGCCATTCACTTATACTGCAGCCAATTTTGCTTATCAAGACTCAATGAAAATGTCCTATTCAAGTCGCATGTATTTGATGCACTAATTAAAACACGAGCAGCCGAGTGCTTTATCAGATATCGAGTGTTTTATATCTGCTAAAGCACGGATTGCGAGTGTTTTAAATGGGTTTAAAAAACGACCCATCTGATGAGTTCATTAGTGAAGTAATTTTAAAAATAAACGTTGTCTATAAGTCCGGAAAATCAAAGCTAAAGTTTCTGTAAATGAACATGATTTTTTATCACATATAACCACGTACCGACACCGGCAGTGATTGCTTTTGTATTGTCCTCATGAATTATTAATGAGTTTTTTAAATATATCCATAAAACCGTATATTAACTTCCCGCCGTATACGGGCACTTATATTGTACTCAAAGTCATAGTGGACTGATATAATTGCCAATAAGTTTGGTTAGTTTCGTACTGTTATACACAAAATGCAGTTATCAATAATGATGCTTTGAAATTTAATGTCATGATATTTACAGTAATATAATCGAAACTTACTGAACTTGTCAATTGAGAACGTATGAAAATTTTTTAAACTTTTTTACTTCAAAAGGTTGCCACAACAGGCCATTTCATCCAAGAGGATCATCAGGTGCATGCTGATAAATTTCGAAAGATGGCCTGTGTAATGTAACATACAAGAACATCTCTTAAAATATTTATCTTTTCTATTGATGTGGTAAACCGCACAAGTAAAAAGACAAACACAAAATAACTTATTTTGTTATATTGGTGGTCAAAGGAAGAGACTTGAGCAATTAACACTTAACGACAGACAGACACCTCCTTATTCCAAGGTTAATTAACCATTAATTAATTAGTCAAAGGGCATGTCTTATGACCAGAAGTCATAATTAGAGACACAAATAGACATGCTATTGAAATTTGTTCATTCAATGGATCTGAATTTTTTATTCACAAGTTTTTCTTGACGTGTAGGTGTCCCAAAGCATGGCAATTTGAAGCGAGAGGTCAGGAAAAACTTGTCAATGTTTATAATACACACAAGCAAATAAAGCCAAGGATGTTCATATTTTCAATTTTTTCATTTAAATTAAAGTAGAACTTTTCTCAATTGTGAATGCAAGCATTGTTGAGCGACATATGACTTTGTGGGTGGTTCTGTATTGAAATTAGTCCAATTTTGAGTATAAATATTGATAGTCAAATTAGGACAAGCTAGCTAGGCGTTTACCGGTTTGGGGAAGGATGTCACAGTATAAATATTTTAGCTGTATTGCACTTTCCATGATGTTTTTATGAAAAACATCATTCACTTCTTGTGCAAAGCTTCCGATCTCGAATTGATTTTCATTATTTTCACAAATGAAGAAGCTGGCTTGTGGATCGAAAGCTTTACTGAATAATTAAACGCACTGTTTTCTACGAAACAAATTGTATTTAATTAAAGCCAAGGAACATATTCTAGAACCGCATTAATTATTGTTTTCATAAAAAGCTTCTTTCGAAATTTCTTTTGGCTGAGAGACAGTTCTGTACTGCCAAGTTCAAGATACATGCATGTTTTTTGTTTTTGAGTAGAAAAATATTGTCTATGCATGGATAGCTAATCCATGCCTCGTATTAATTCAAATATTGATTCAGTAAATATGTGTACGTGTGGTCATTTATCCCCAGCATATACTGTATTGGTGTGCTAATCATCCTGACTTGAAGCTGAAAGCTAAGCTGAATTCTGAAGGATGCAACTCAACCTGATCGAGTCGAACGCTTTCTAAGCTCGCCTCTGATAGCCACCTTATGACTCATGTCTGGTCACGGAGTACAGCTACGGTGGAAGGATCAGCTCGTGGGGCTAGTAGTCCCAACCAACCCTGTCAACGGAGTATACCCGGAGAAAACCCATATGACTTTCGGTAGAGCGTTAACTGACTCTTTTCATGCAGTAAGGGAGCGGTCATTATTTATGGCGGGGGGTGGCACCGAAGAGAAAAGGGTTGGGTAAACAAAATTTTGAGTAAGTAAAAGGTTGGGTAAATGAAAAAGGAAGCAACTCGAGAGTTGGGTAATAAAAATCTATTGTCATTTCCAAAGCATGATCACTGAAATATTGGAGACTAAAAAGCAATGTCAACAGTCATATGTCATGAGTCACTATCTTGATAATTTTCCGATTTGTTGGGAGACAAATGTTGTCTCCAAAGAAAGTACATGTGCAGACAACATGAAACTTTAGACTGCAGAAAATTTCACAAGCCGTTATCAAACTCATGTCACAGAAGTGGTAAAGGACATGTGTCGCAACTGAATGGTATCCTTTTGTAAAATGTTTGGCCAGGAGTGGGTAGTTATTTTTTAATTGATATTTGAGGTTGGGTAATCAAATTTTTGACTTTTTAATGGTTGGGTCAGCAAACATTTTGCCACGAAAAACATTTCTCTTCGGTGCCACCCCCAGACATCAATAATGACCGGCCCCTAAGTGTGATGAGTCCGCAGCGAGAGTCCAACCCACGATCTCAGAGGTAAAAAGTGCTTGTTCTGATAATATGCCAACCTCGTACCCAGGGTCTTTCCTCTTGGCGAGGGGAGAAAAGACCTTGGTAGACGCTGGTCACGTGATCTGCTAAAATCTAGCAGATTTTTAATTATCAATCCAAGATGAGGTCAATAAATATTTTATATTTGGATGATTTTTATAGTTTAATTTATAATTTGCATTTTGTACGTTTGCTTATAGCATGGTGCTGTTCATGGATTATTAATGAGTTTAATTAAATTAAGAATTCTCATCTATACTGCATGCTTAGAAAATGGGCTTCAGTGGCGCATATTATCAACCTCGTAGCCAGGGTCTTTTCTCTTGGGGAGCAAAGACCCTGGTCACGTGATCTACTAAAATCTAGCAGATTTCTAATTAACTATCGTGGATTCCTTTACGACAATCATTGTTGAGTGTGAACTTTAGAACCGGCTTTATTCAAATCTCCACACACATATATATTTACCGAATTGGTATACTAATAGATATATACAGTTGCCACACAAAAAGGAAATAAGCTCTAATAATTTGAAAGAAATTGTCGTGCACTGCATGTGACTCAAAGTAGCCAAAAGCTTTCGAGTTCATCATTGCCTATCAATGGGACAATGAATCTAATTCAGGGCGAAACGGATTTCTGTTTACAGTAAATAAAGTTCTCGATTATTACTTTGTGAAAGAAGCAGAGACTGATTATAGTTTTTCGAGAAAATACTGATTGAATTAGAACATTTATTTTCAAGATCTCTACTTTACCATATTTGTGAAGAAATGAAGTGGAATGTACGTACACCATAATTTGTTGGAACTGTTGGTCTACTGAAATATTTACTAAAACTGTCTGTACCAGTGTAGGTAGTACCAATGTGAAAATGCTGTGCTGAGTGGTTATATTACTACCTTAAAAAACAAGCAGAAACTCGACGTTTCGAGCGAAGGCCCTTCGTCAAGAGTTAGTAGCAGGAAACGTCGAGTTTCTGCTTGTTTTTTGAGGTAGTAATATAACCACTCAGCACAGTATTTTCTACCGAAATATTGTTTGTCAGTACGTCTGTACGTGGGTAATATTATATTCTGTGATTCGAAAGATTTTTGTTCGTGGCTTGAAAACAACCATATGCTATACTGTGATTGATTGATTTCTCGAAAATATCCGGTTGGTAATAAAGCGGCTATATAGAATGCTTGCAACGTAGATTGCGTGACTGTGCGTTTTTTTAAATCAAATATTTTCCAGGGAATATGGCTTAGTTTCCCGACGATTATGGGAATTTTTCGAGTTATTAAATTAAATTTGTATCATGGTTGCACAAGTGACGCAAATTGATGCGTCAGGAACCTCATTAACATATATCACGCAACCACCATATGTTCAATAGCGCATGCAAAAAAATAGGGGGGTATTACAATATAGTTATAAATACGACTAATGTTATGTTCGATTACTGGGGGAGCATGCAATAGATCACGAATGTGTGAAGGGGTAGAACAAAATGAAATCCCTCTCGCGGCTGTTCGAGCCAACATGTTTTATATTCTGCATGTTTATCAGAAAAGTCGAGCGCAAACTATGTATATCAAAATGAGCCCTGGTCAAACGAGAATGAGAGTTGAGAAGTGAGAGTTTGCATGAGAGTTTTCTCAACTGTCATGCCGCTGTCAAACCGGAAAACAAGAGTATAGTTGCATGAGAGCGGTCAATGGACAATGAGAGCCGTTGAGAAGCGAGAGTTTGCATGAGAGTTTTCTCAACTCTCGTGCCGCTGTCAAACGAGAACAAGAGTTGCATTGTAGTTGATCTGTCTCACTGAACTGTCATCAAAATGTGAACCAGCTAAAGAAGTGGTGAGCTGAGCCGTCCATGAGAGTCGATGAGAGTTGGCAGCCAAATGCGAGCGTAGAGTTGCAACTAGTCTCATCAACAACGTCTCATCCTTGTTTGACCGGAACCTATGTATTACTTCCCAAGTTTCCCACATTGTGCAGAAGACAATTAAGTACTGTTTAATAAACGAGCAAGAGTGCTTCATCAGATATAAAGCACGAGAGCGCAGCTCGAGTGTTTTATATCTGATAAACTTTAAGCACGGACTGCGAGTGTTCTAAATGGTTTAAAAACGACCCATCTGATGAGTTCATTGGCGAAGAAATTTTAAAAATAAACGCTGCATGTCTAAGCCGATAAAATCAAAGCTAAAGTTTATGAAAATGATTTTTTATCACATATAAAACTACCGACACGGCAGTCTGAGTCTGAGATTTATTTTGTCTTTTTCTCGTGAATTATTAATAACTTTATTTATACTGGATTGTTGCATGTGTATTAGTTCTAAACTGTTCTCTCTCTAGAGGGCCAGTAACTAGTTATAATTATCTCTTGATATTCATTCAGTGATTTTAGCGACTACAAACTAACTTTATAAAATAACATGTATATAACTCGTGCTCTGATTGGTCGAAACCCGTGTTTGGATGATGATCCAAATTGGATCAGGCCATCCAAACATATATGGAAGACTATCGTGTTGCTGTTATTTTATAAAACAATTACTTTATGGTTTCCCTGTTAGGATGGCCTGATCCGGCAAACACTTGGGAATGTTGCTCGAGTTAAGAAAAGCGCACAAAATCACTCGCCTTCGGCTCGTGCTTTCGCGCGCTTTTCTTAACTCTCGCAACATTCCCGCGTGTTTGGATCAGGCCATCCAAACACGGAAACCATAAAGTAATTGTACATTATTTATACTGGATATATATAGCTTTACAGTTCTAAACTGTTTCCCCGTAACGACTTACTTTATTCTCAGATTTTTCGATTGGCAACGTCGCGTTATATAATTCACTGTTTACTGATATATGCAAATTATTAAACTGGACTAAATCATGTCCGTCAATTCTGGCCATTTTAGTCCATAAGTCGTTAAGTATAAGAATCAAGGAAGTCGATCTGCTGCAAAGCGTGGCGTTTATTTTTGGCCCAAGCACATCTTTCCAAACAATCAAGCCCTGAGTCTACGCAAGTATATTTAGAATTCTGTACTATATTTGGCCCAACGCGCTACATAATTAGTATACCAACATATTAGTCAATGGAGTCGGGGATAGATAAATGCGTGTAGCGACAACAGAACTCACGGAAATGAGTTTTTGATCGATTTTTAATAATTTTTTAATGATAAAAAAAAACATGCTGAATATCTCCAACACAAGTTAGGAGGTTTAAATATGGTCATGAAATGCAAAATAGCATCGCTTAGTTAAATAAAATAGTTTTAAAACTAATTTAGTTAACGTTTACAATTAGTCAAACGTGCATGTGTGTGTCCAGACCATGCAGTCCTTCAGCCTTTCACCTCGCGAGGTCGATTCTGACTGGCTGTTGCGTAAAAAGAAATAAATTTTGAACCTGTAAATTTTCACTATATGTCAAAATCATCAGCAAATATCATTGTCGGTTGGCCCACATATATAGTCTATCGAATGGAAGATGGCTGTAAAACTCATTAGAATAACAATATAACTCATTATCTGTGTTAGTCAATGTTTATTCATAAATCTGGTCCTTCACCGTCACGTGCGTATCGGATATTTTTGCCCAACTAACCAATAGCAATGTTTTAGGAAAGTTACCTATCCGTGTCTCGAACAATAGGGTAAATTGGAAATTGCAATTGGTGGATTTGGCAAAAATACAATATATACACGTGACGGTGAAGGACCAGATTTTAGATTTATGAATAAACGTTGACTAACATAGACAATGAGTTATATTGTTATTCTAATGAGTTTTACAGCCATCTTCCCTTCGATAGGCTATGCTCAGAGCAAGCGCATTTCACCTGGTTGATTCCATTCTTGCTGTCGACTCATGTAGGTGTTACACGCGTTGAATTATTTATTGCGTAAAAAGCAATACGTTTTGAAACTGTAAATTTTCACTTTATTGGCAAAATCATCACCAAATATCATTGTCGGTTGGCCGTAGCTTTTGAACTAGTCTCTCGAATCCGCTTATCCGCGGTTCATCCTTCGTCAAAAACTAGCCCTTACATAGTTGCCGCGAGCATGCCACATATACATTGCCACAGTAAAGCACTTCAAACTGAATGGCATACCTCATAAACTTGTAATATAATTAACTTGTAAGTATTGTAAGTAATATATCAAATCCGACCACTGAGGACTGGACTAGATTTCAAGTCCACGTAATCTGATCACTGTCCGAGGCGAAGCCGATGATTGGATCAAAATGCGATGACTTGAAATCTAGTCCAGTCCGAATTGGAGGATTTGAAATGACATCTCATACGAATAAATCACTACCTAAAGTGAGGTGAATTAATTTTGATCCTTGCATGCAGTCCAAAGCCCCAATGACTGAATGTGTAAAAAAGGTGGCTTTATACACGCGCGCCACGACCAAATGAGAAATCTGGAAGCTGCTCTCCTCTCTGAAGTCTGCAATGATGTTTCTATCGAGCCACCTTTACAACCGGTGACAGGAGAAGAATTTGCCTTGAGATCAACAAACACAGAAGATGAATCACGACTTGATGTGAAAGCTAGGGGGTTTCTATAGATATGGCCAAAGTGCATTTTTTGACATAAGAGTAGCACATCTTAACGCCGCGTCCTATAAGTTACTACCAACCCACAAGATCCTCTCACGTCATGAGAATGAGAAGAAAAGAGAATATAATCGAAGAGTAATTGAAATTGAGCAAGCAGTTTTTACACCATTGGTCTTTGGCACAAATGGTGCGATGGGTAAAGAATGTGCGAGATTTCACAAGATTCTTGCTACAA
>CACRXK020000920.1:0-64274 GCA_902702795.2 Paramuricea clavata
GGGGTGCGTATAATTATCAAACGCAAAATTCAAGTCAAAATGACTGAGAAAATATTTCTTTACAATACTGCAACAAGCTGACAAAGAGATTATTTACTAGCTCTACGAAATAAGAAAGTGTTATGTTCAATTTGCGAGAAAACATCTGCATTTTTTCTAGACAAGGTCTCCATCTACAGTATAAAACAATGCACGGAAACAACGTATTTAGCGAACAGGTTTTGGTTGCAAGCGAAGAAACTTTTATTTAAATTTATATTTGACATTTGTATTTTTAGAAATGTGTCCAAAACCGCATAAAAGTAAAAATGAGTATGTATAGCATACAGAACCATTATTAAATTTATTATCAAGACTGAAAATACAATTCAACTATTTCAACTTCAGCAATATTTATAAACAAACGCGACCTTCAGTCGGTTTCGACCTGATTTATTTGGAGGTTCGTATCTTTGGGTCAATATACGCTATGTAGATGAAAATACCACCGTTCGATTCAGTACAAAAATATCTCCTAGTTTCTATCGATAGTTTTAGTGAAATGTCAACACTATAGCGAATTATGACCTTTGAAAGTCAAGCGGGTTTTGTATATTAATATCAAATCACGCAATGTTTACATTTGATAAAAATATAAACTAGGCAAAGTAGGCATACCTTTCGGCGAACATAACTTCGGCTCCTTGGGACGCATCCTCTTTGTATTACTCTTGTTCGAAAGCGAATTCAAAACACTACTTAGAGTGTTATTTTTGAGCTTGTATCTTGAAAACTTCATCTTTTATTATGGTATGTCCATTCCTGGTCTGATTGTGAACTAATTCCCGAACATCAGCGTGTGACAGGCGCGTGCGACTGTGCGAGTAAAAACCCGATATTTTGAAAAATTAAGAATAAATATTTCTACTGGCCGTATTCAAAAGAAATTTTCTACACGAAAGCGCTTGAATACAAGGAGTATTTTACTTCTTTGACTGGTGGCGAATTCCAAAGAGTTCAAGAAATATTCAAGTTTTTCTCGATACGAAATACAGAATGTTTGGCTAAGCGGTGAGTAAAATATACGATTGTTTGCTTTGTGTATTAAATGTTAAAAAATATTACTTTTGACCATCCACAAACATGCAAGCACTAGTCAATGAGGTCAATCAATCATGGATTAAATAATGATTTAATTTTCAAAAAGACGTTTCTTGTTTAGTTTAAAAATAACCTTTTGTTTCGATGTTTACACTTTGTCCCACTTTGTCCCACATTGCGATGCAAATCGTGCAGAGGCTTCGCGCCTTCCTTCGCCTTTCCCTTTGCCGCCTGCGCTCCTTCGCCCAGCGGCTACGCTCGTGTTCCAAGATCCGCCATGTAAAGTGTAGTGAAATGTATCTCATCGTAATATTAAATCCTAAGAAAACTAAAGCCTCTGCGGAGGAGAGAGATTCAATACAAAAATTTTGTTCGCCGCTTACCCAGAGCTGCCACTCTCAATAGCCTATTTTCACCTAAGGCTAGTACTAAAATCCCCTACTTTTCCCTACAAGTCAATGTGTAATTTTCCCCTACATTCCCCTACGTTCCCCTACAAATATCGCATTTCCCCTGTAATCCTGAATTATCATCTACGATACAGATGTTTCCAGTTTTTAATATAACGATAATATATTCTATTTATTAAATTGCGCAAACCTTAACAAAACAAAACCACAAACTATTACTCAAAAATTCACTCAAATTCACTCAAAAATTCAAGAAATAGCGAAACATTCTTCTGCACTAATGCACTTGGATGAATATTTAAGTTGTTGGGAAAAAATCCTTAGATTTCCTTAGATTTTTTCTCTTCCTTAGATTTTCCTTTTCGACACTAGAATTTCCTTAGAAAAGGAAATTTCCTTGAAAATGGAAGCACTGTCGTGGAGACCGGAGACGTGGAGTTATTATATCACATATTCCAGTGCTTCCACATTCAATTCAAATCTAAATTTCTAGTTGTTTCCATGAAAAATCATGATTATCCTGCAGTTCAATAGTGCTAGTTCCATTTTGTAATTCATAATACCATAAACAGACACACAATTTTTTTTTCAATTCAAACCGTGAAGAAATCCCCTACGCTCCCCTACAGATTACCCTTTCTCCCCGTAGGTATTCCCCACTCCCTACAAGATGTCATAATCCCCTACTGTAGGGGAATCCCCCTACGAGTGGCAGCCTTGCGCTTACCAGACGAAACGCGTGGAAACCGCGTGGGCTTTCGAAACGGGGGACACCGAGAACAAAGGAATTTTCCGCGAGTCGGCCATCTTTATATACTTAATCTTTGCTTTTGATGACAGATTGGCATTTCCATAAAGCAAATAGAGTCTTCTTGGACATATTACTTCATTAACCGCCATTTATTGCGTTGCATAAATTGCATATTAAAAATGCCAAAGCAAATTATTAGGCATTTAGTCATTTAGTAATTGCGAGGCAAATCCAAAAAAAATATGGAAAAAAGTTAATGAGTTAACAAATAGAAATGCAAAATCCACCAATATAACTGGAATTTCAGATGATTGGAATATAGTAACTGAACCAAGAGAACCTGCAAATATTTTCAATAACTTTTTTACAAAGATAGAACCCAAATTAGCAGAAGATCTTCTGTAACATAACCAGATACCAGAATCGTATGTAAAACCTTTAAACAGCATTTTCCGGTTTCAGTTGGTAACTGAAACAGATGTTTCTAAACTGCTATATACTATTAAAACAAGTAAAGCTACAGGACACGACAGAATCTCGGCTAAACTGTTGAAGGATTCTGCTGACGTAGCCTAATCAATGAGTCATTAACAGCAATATTCAATAAGTCAATATTATTGGGTAGTCTTCCAGACGATATGAAAATAGCAATTATTTCCCCTATTTATAAATCGGATAGTAAAAGTAAACCCACAAATTATAGACCTCAACTTCGTACCCAGGTATAGACCTGTGTCTGTATTGTTTGCGGTTGCTAAGATTTTTGAAAAAATTATTTCTCATCAGCTTTCAAACTATTTGGAAAGTAATAAAATATTAGTAAACCAACAATCAGGTTTCAGAAAGAAGCATTCAACAGAATTTCATTATTATCTGTTACGAATGAATGGTATTTAAATATGAACAAAGGGTACCTAAATGGAGTTGTCTTTCTTGACTTAAAGAAAGCATTTGATTGCGTAGATCACAGCAGGGCCTTTTTTAAGGATCTTCCCAGGGGGGGGGGCATTTTTCGAAAAGAGACCTTTCTGTGAGATAATATATTAGAGGGGGATAGCAATGGCTGAAGGCCACATGTGTGCCCAATATACCACACATGAATGGGAGGGGGGTCTGGGGGTGTACTCCCCAGAACATTTTGAAATTTGACGCACAGAAATGCCATTTCCTGCATTCTGAGCATCCAAATTTGCTCTAAAATTTATGCTAACTATACTTGTATTTGAAATAAAAGAAGAAAAAAATGCACAAAAAGAAAAAAGAATATTAACCATAATTTATCATTACTTATTAGAGGGATAATCCCCCGAAAATTTTTGAAATTTGAAACCCGGAAATGCTATTTCCTGCATTCTGAGCATCCAAAAATAAAAAATTATTAACAATAATTTATCATTACTTAGTGGTAGAAAAACGTAACAATTTAAATCGATTTTGTTAAACAAGGACAAAGGATAAAGCCTAAAACTTACTTTCCGTTTATCTATTTGTCGCTGGTTTGTTTGTATAATTTTAGGAAAAAGGGACATTTCCTGGGGGGGATGTGATTTCGTGGGGGGGGGGGGAATGAGGGGCATCCCCCCAGCTTGTATGTTAAGAAAGGCCCTGGAACACAGTATCCTACTGGAACTATATGGCATAAAAGAGGTTGAACTAAATTGCTTTAAAACATACCTGTCAAACTATTTCGCAGCCGCAAAAAAATCGTAGTGGAGTACCCCAGGGGTCTAACCTGGGTCCTCCGCTATTCCTTCTTTATATTAACGATTTCAGGCCTAATTGTTTAAAATATACTAGAGCGAATATGTTTGCCGACGACACAAATCTAGTCACTGCGAGCTCAAATATAAAGAAGACTACAACAGCGATTAAATTTTGACCTAGAGCTTATGCACAACTAGTTATTGGCCAATAAATTTACATTAAATAAAGATAAAACAGAATATATGATAATTGGTTCACACCAGAGATTATCGGCTATTGAAATTGACCCAATCTTAGAATGTGGGGATACAAAAATTAAGCGGGTTGAAGCTATTTCAGGCAAACTATCAAAAGGCATAGGTATGCTACGACGACTAAAGAGCTGTGTCCCCCAAACAACTTTGATTAAGATGTACAACAGTACTGCCATACATGCCGCATGTTCGATTCCTTTCAGGGACCTAATTAAGTTGCATTTATCGCAGCTGTTCGTGGTTAGGTCTAATAAATGTATAATAAATGTAGATGTATAAATATATATAAATTTCCACCCGATAATCCATCTACAGTCTACAATACTGTTCTACTATTATTCAATCGAGTCAACAACGAGTTATTACATATCAACAAAATCTTGGTATGTAACTTATGTACGTATTTAAAGTTAGAATTTATTATTCTTGGCCTTGTAGCCTGCCGGTACCATGCAAAATTTAAAATTACTGCTCAAAGAGGAATTAAACAATCATACAATTACTTGCTTCAAAAAGCAATTAAAAATTCCCTAAAAAAAATTCCGGACATAACAAGGTAAAATATTTCCGGACATACCATTTTTCAGTAACTTTCGAAAATTTTACCGTAATTTGTAAAATTTTTCAGTAATATTTTCGTAAATTTATCAAAATTTTTCTTACAACTCAGTGGCGTAACGGGAGGGTGTCAGGGTGTCCAGTGACGGGGGACCCCGAACTTTAGGGGCCCCCGACAAAAATGACCTTAAAAAATTTGATAGCACATTTCTGGGGAATTGAATTAATTGAATTGAATTGAATAAAAAAACCCCGTTCTCTGGAAAAGGCAAAATCAGTCGAGAAATTTCCCGGGGGGAGGTCGCCAAAAATAAATTGTTTCGAGAAAAATTTTTGGAGCCTATTTTTAGTGGAGCAAAGGGGCCCAAAGTGGCCGATTGACGGAGGGCCCCCAGCGGTTGCGTTACGCCACTGTTACAACTATTACTTTTCAATCCGCGACACTCGAATATTTTCAAAATTAGCCCGACGAAATTGCATGGATATACCCGACAAGATAGAGATAAAATGAGTCAGAGTCAGGCCAAAAACATATTTATGTCCGCTAATTTCAACTCTGTAAATTGTTATATTGTCTTTTTCAAAGGTACTTATTTTAAAATTATAACTACTTCGTCTTCGACAAAATTACTAAATTGGCTTAAAAAGGTTAATAATTGCAGATTGCATTTTTTAATGGATGATTCCAGCTAAAGACTAAATTTTGATCTCGGCAAGAAGAACAAAATCCATCACCACAGCTAGAAAGAGCATGTTATAAAATTAGTAAATTGCAAACGTTGTAAAATGAGGAAAATATAGCCCTACGAAATTAATTTGCATATTTTGTATTAATTTATATTTTCGGCCCAAATGTGGTGCATTTTTCCGCGCGTAATACAAATTAATACAAAATTTGCAATTTTCGCAGGCGATATTTTCCGCAGGCTATATTTTCCGCATTTCACAACATTTCGCGGCCAAACTTTGCAATTTTACTAATTTTAACATGCATGCTCTTTGATGGATTTTGTTCTACTTGCCTAGACCAAAATTTAGTGTATAACTGGAATCATCCATTAATGTATACGTGTATCTTGTTCGAAATATATACCTCTTTGTATAGAAATAGGTGAAAATAAGTCGGGTTTTACTTCAATGTCATGTCGAGGGGCCACAAAACACACTGCTTTCCCGAAGTCTCAGTAAATAAGTGTTTTGTTATATACAATCCTGAAAAAAAATTAGTTGACTTAAATTTTCAAACTTCGCCCCCCTCCCTCCCTTATACAATGTTGGTATTTAGGTAATATGGGTTGCAAATCCACTTTACCTTAACCAACATTGTATCGGGGGGAGGGGGGAATTTAATTAATTTGAAAAATGCTCACATTTTCATTATATGCTTTCAAATTTGAGTGTATTTTTCGAAAAGTCTACAGCTATATTTTTTCCAAGATTGTCTGAACAAATACAATGGATAAGGGGCCATTCACAAAGGATGTCCGAGCCAAGGGGGAGGGGGGTTTGGAAAATCAGGACAAACTCGGACATAGGGGGGGGAGGGGCAGTGCCGCCCAGAGGGGGGGGGGGCAAAGGGGGCAATTTGCCCCGGGCCCCGAGTTGCTGGGGGCCCCTGAAAAATTTTTGTAGGGGCCCCGCCTTTTTTGTGTGTTAAATATTTCCGCGCAAAGGACAAGATATCTGTTTTCTTGGGCTAAGTACTGAATTTTGGCCTAAAAAAATGAGATAAAGTCAATCGAAAGCGTTTGCAACGTACTCGTCCGGCAAAATTTTGGGTCCGAAAAATTTTTTTTTACCCCTAAAATGGTACACTGACCGAAATTTTTTTGGCGACGGGGGGGGGGTGGGTGGGAGGTCGCCAAAATAAGATCCGGAAAATATTTTTCCGGAAAAATTTTTTTAGATAGGGCCCCCTAAAAATTAATTTGCCCCGGGCCCCCGCCAACCTCTGGGTGGCCCTGGGGAGGGGGGAGGGTTAGCAATCCGGATGTCCGAAATTTTAAAAAATTCAAAAACAAATTTCTTTTTCCCTCTATTTTGAGCAGTCCTTCTCATTGTGAAATTGGCATTTTGACTGCGCGGTTAACACTAGATTTTGTTTTAATTAGTAATTTATATGTTTTTGTATTCACATTTATAGTTATAAAAAAGTTCTAAAAGTAAAAAAAAGTTTTTTACTCTTGACATATACAAGGTTGTGTGAGTTTTTGCGAGGCATGGTGGATGTCCGGGGGAGGGAGGGGGGTTCACTATTTCGGACAATGCCGGACAAGGGGGGGGGGAGGGGGGGTCTGAAAATCCATCATTTGGCCGGAAATCCTTTGTGAATGCCCCCTAATCCTTTTACGAAGTTACTTGTACATTCAAATTCAAAATATAATTTTCAAATTAAAAAGGACTCTATATTACGAACATAATTCAGGATTTGATTAAACTTTTGGAAGGCCAGGGCGGTCGGTATACTTCACCGGTTATTGGAGTGAACTTTGAAACCAAAACGTGATAAATGGAACGCCGTAAATGTTTAATAAAAAAGTTTAATAAAATGAACTTTGGAACTTCACGGTTGACGCGCATACGCACTGCACCCATCCTATTATTGACCGGTCAACGTGATACGGTTTTGACCAATCGTCAAACGGAAAAATTGAACTTTGACACTAACTATATAAGGGCTGTAATCGCAGTATTTTTAGCCAATGAAATTGCTCGAATCGCGCATGACTTCAAAAATGAATATGATAATAAATAAAACATTTTTGGTCAGTGTACGACTGCGTTTTAATTGCAATTTAAAAGAACGCTTCAATCACAAGAGCAAAAATGAAAGTGGGTCGCCCCTCTTTATGTTTTCATTTTGTAATATTCAGCATATAGACAAATTATTTGTGCAAGAGTTATATTTTCAAAATGGATTCAAACTTAAACTTTAAAGCCTTTTTTCCATATGGTCGTAAAAATAGAGTCACGATCTTTCGCAACGGCCTGTTTATAATAGTTTATACCTGTAAACCACATATAAAGCATATAAGTATTCTCTAGTTATAATCACTCCACGTATTTTCAGTTCTAAAATGTTGTATTTCGACTGATGAGAAAGGTCGTAACTCAATTTTTACGACCGTTACGATCATACGGAAACCAGGCTTAACAACTATGTTAGTAAACTAGAAATTACAATTACTAATATTACGCTACTACTGCATGGTGCTTTATTACTGTGTAATATTATGTCAATTGAAAATATGAATTTATGATTATTATTAAAATTAATAAATGTCAATTACTTTGCCTTTTGAGGATTATATTTTGAGGCAATCTAGTAAATTGAATTAAACTACACAAACATAGTCTTGTGAGCATTAGGGTATAAAGTTTGCACCGTTATATACAATACTCTACGACTACGATTTTTCGAAAAATGTTGAAAAACATCTTCTCCAACGCAATTTGAAAACGAACTTTCTTTATCTTTTCACCACAATTTCCTTCGTCGCTGACTGTGTCTGACCTTTGGCGGATTGGGTCGTCGCTGTCTCTGCCTGACCTTTGGCGGTTTGGGTCGTCGCTGTCTCTGCCTGACCTTTGGCGGTTTGGGTCGTCGCTGTCTCTGCCTGACCATTGGCGGTCTGGGTCGTCGCTGTCTCTGCCTGACCATTGGCGGTTTGGGTCGTCGCTGTCTCCGCCTGACTATTGGCGGTTTGGGTCGTCGCTGTCTCTGCCTGACCATTGGCGGTTTTGGTCGTCGCTGTCTCTGCCTGACCATTGGCGGTTTGGGTCGTCGCTGTCTCCGCCTGACTATTGGCGGTTTGGGTCGTCGCTGTCTCTGCCTGACCATTGGCGGTTTGGGTCGTCGCTGTCTCCGCCTGACCATTGGCGGTTTGGGTCGTCGCTGTCTCCGCCTGACCATTGGCGGTTTGGGTCGTCGCTGTCTCTGCCTGACCCTTGGTGGTTTGGGTCGTCGCTGTCTCTGCCTGACCCTTGGTGGTTTGGGTCGTCGCTGTCTCTGCCTGACCCTTGGTGGTTTGGGTTTGCAGTCCTTTGGTCCTTTCTTTCGTCGCCGTCTCTGGTTGTGCATTGATCCTTTCCTTCGTTGCCGTCTATTATTCATATGCCCACAACCTGGCTTTTCTTCACACTCCGGAAAACCATCGTAGAAACCATGTAAGCTACAAGATTGGACGGCCAATACTTTCTGGCAGTAAAATGCAAACATGCTCACAGAGATCTTAGTGTGCTGTATGTCCCCGGAATGAGCGACATCCATTAGACACGCTTCGTAATAAAACAATGTTTGTGTGACAAGCTTTTTGCCACAGTATTTATACAGATTTCCAGTATAAAACAATTTGTAACATTCAGTTTTGGTGTCGTTCTGCAAAACATCTGACTCAAAGTTGATTTCATAATCACCCAAATTCGGGTAAGGTGCGCCTGATGGTTTCCACAGTAGATTCACACTCCGGGGTTTAACTTCGTATACAATTCTTTTATCTTGGGTTTTGTTTCCACGGTGGTAGTATCCAGATGTAGTTGCGTTGTCACTAAGTGCGTACAGTGTCCCATTCGTTGTAGTGCCGTATCCTTCATCAAACCCACAAAACATAACCAAGCCGTCAATGTAGCCATGTATCTTGACCGCCATGTTTTTAACAATGTCCTCATCTTTACGGGCAAACTGCCACACACGAAGCTCATCAAGTTCCAGAGTAAGCTCAATGTTCAAAAGTTCGTTCTTCTCGTCATGGCCGAAGAAAATTCCTTTATCAATATAAAAGAAATGATTGACCCAGACACCATAGTGTATCGATTTTTCTCTTTGTCTGTCAATATTTGCCAGCATCATAACAAGTCGCCCATCGCTGTTTCTCCAAGTGAGAGAGAGATGCGTCCAGTGAGCGTGTTTCAATACTAATCCAGTATTTATTTCATATGACCCCCACGTAATAACTATCTCATTGTTATACCAGACAGTGCAGTTGCTTCCTTGGTGGACAATACTGTACAGAACCCGTTTTCCTTTTAGAACTGTTCCAACAGTCATCGCTGTTTCATATACAGATAACTTTACCCAGATTTCAATGCTGACCTCAGAAAGCACAGGGTAAGTAAAGTCAAGGATTAAAGACAAGTAATTAACCCCCAAACTCAACATATATCCACCACCTGTCCTGTATGCCACCGCATATCCTGTAATCATTCTGGTATCTCTCACTCGTATCACGTTGTTAATATAATCATCATGCTTGGCCTGTGTTAAATTGGCAAGCGTTGATTGGATTGCAGTCCCATTTAATGACGTCATGTTCAATGTTTCAATGATATCTTGTTCCCAATCCCCATCCGATGATCCGCATATTCCCCGCTCACTGGTGTTCAGTCTCCTTGATGTTTCAACAGCCACGGCCAACGTGTTAAAGTATGCCAGTATTGTCAATTTAGTTTCGTCTTTGTCTGTGATTTCCAAACGATTTCGATCTAACCAACGATATCTTCCTTCACTGATAGTTTGCCACGAAGTTGAATATCTTGGAAAACAGAAAGTTTATTAAATAACTGTCCTCTGCACATTTAATCTTCTGAATGTTTACGTCAAGTACAAGTTATGAATATTGGCCAACATGTTCATTTCTTGATATGATTTTGTTGCTCGCATTACTTGATAAAATCAGGGCGTCTATAAGAATGGGCGGTGAAACGCCAGTGAGGCAGCTGAACATGTGTGATGCGCTTTAGGCCTGGGGCCTAGCGTGCACAACAAGGAGTTCTCGAAGAAAACAAAAAAATTAAAATTTTCAACAAGCTTCATTAAAACGGATTGTAACTAGGCAGTTTTTGACGCGATGTCCGAGATACCAGTTTTTCTTGTGCTACACAGATCGTTAGCTATCGCTGTAGTGCCGAAAAATGTTTCTGTAACGTTCATAACCGAAATATGTCAACTTCAAAACTATAGACGTGCGTGTCTACTTCGTCGGTTCTTACGTAGACGGCAAACATTTTGATTTTTTTCAACGAGCAAACGGCCAAATGGTATTAAACTTTAGAGTTATGATGTACATTATGTTTATTATAAATTTTTTATGCAAAATTCATTATGCAAGATTTCATCGGGTAGTTTTTTGACCTTTTTTGCAATCGTTTATAGAATTTAAGATTCAATTTGTTTACAACAAAACTGCTTTCGCAACTACGAAGTCGAAAAATACCTATGTAAAAACCTTGAAATCATATTTTTTTGTTTACTTTATGTGCCTATCTGAAAGACAAGATATATGTTTTCCTTTATGTGTATATATTTAGATATTATATCAGTAATAATGCAAGAAAATCGTATCTTACTTGACAGCAGCACTTGACCGCGTCGCTATGGCGGCTTCGAAATTTTGAACATGAAATTTTTCCATACAAAAATTGAGATGCTTACTGTGGCCCAAGAAGCTGGAAAAATTGCACAGTGACTACTGCCTTGACTAATAGGATCCATTTGACCTGGGTACGGTGGTAGAACCTTTTGACCCTTTTCAGTCACAGAATTTAAAAGTGCTCAGGAAAATGGGACGAGTAAACAAAAAAACGAAAGGCGGGAAAAATAAACTTATGAATATGCTAAACAATATGCAAAACTGATCTAAATACACAACTTGTAGAAAGAAAAATACGAATACGATTAAAAAGGTAAACAAACCATATCAATATTAATATCACAAAAAGTATATGTTTAGAGTAAAAACATATTTTACCACAGCTAATGCCGAAATGCAAAATTCACTAATTCATACTTCGTTGCAAACTTGAAATTGTGCTTTATGAATATAGTTGTTGAATTTATAGGAATTAAGTTACCGTTGTCAGTGGCGTAATCAGCTCGACGATTTGGTCCCGCCATGCAAATTTCAACTCATTATTCATTTCTTTAGAAATTGATTGTGTTGATAGTTTATAAACATGGCAATATTTGCATAGCGGGACTGAATGGTCGTGCTGGCTACGCCACTGACCGTTGTTGTGTATTTCATAAAATACTCAGTAATTCCAGAAAGCGAGGGAACGGGGCCGGCAAATGGGTATCATTTATGATAATTCTTTATATGAATGTCCATAATGCGGGAGAGGGATGCGTCTGCCATCCCTCCAGGATTAACACGCTTGATTTCGCCACAGGAGTTGCTCAAATTTAGGATCGCGTTTCGTATATTGCGTCTACTGCATCAGATTAATTAAGTGTAGAGCATGCCATATGGCTAACAGACAAAATATTGTAAAAAACGTATAGTTACCTTAAAGTAGTATCAGACACCATGTTAGAGCTGAGATTGGTGAAAACCACTCCTACATCTGACATTCTCACTGAAATATTGAAAGATTGAGATGACAACGCGATCTCCCGTATTCTCCTACATCTTGCTGAGTTTTCGCACGGTACCTGCAACACGTCCATCACACTAGATCGAGATTTGAATGCCTGAAACGGCCCTGTGATACCCAGATTATAACTAGCTCGGCTAAATGTTGTCACATGAGGGTCGCCAAACGCTACACAAATGGCTGTGTCACTCAGGAAGCTTGAGTTCGAGTATTCAGTTTCAACACCAATTGAGCAGTTCTGATTTTGCCATCCTGAGGTACACATCGAGCAGGGCATTGGGGACAAAGTCACGTTACCGGAAGTTGTGTTCTTGATGTCACCCCTCCATCTTGGATCACATGAACATGTGCCATTCATGGGATCACATGTCCCATGATTGCTACAAATATCCCATAGTCCTCCTGGGCATAGTCCATCGCACGCTTCTCCCCAATACCCATGTTCGCAGGCGCACACTAAGGATCCATTCTGTATGCCAGGTCTTCCAAATATACAAGATGTATTACATTTAGGTCCAATCCAATACGGGAAGTACTCGGTGGAGAAAAGATCGCATAACTCACGAGCAGGCCAGAAATCTAGATCCAGGGCATCCTCGCAATAATCGGCATACGCAATCACTGCTTCTATTGCTATAGCAACGGTTTGTATCGAGGCAACATCCTGTAAACACACCTTGTAATAAAACCCAGCAACCGCTGTTCCAAGAGCAAGGCAGTTATCGTAAAGAGGGCCAGCTAGTATAACAGAGTGACAAAATTCTTCAGCAAGGACTTGGAGTGTAGAGTTCGGGAACACTGCTTTGTTATCCAAACTGTTTCTTGGAATTGGAAGGTCTGAGAAATCCCAGAAAGGCTTATTGAAGAGTGGGAGATATAGCTTTTTTCCTGAGATGCCGTCTACTGCACTGGATCCTTCCACTTGGTCAAGTTTCCAGAGATGCAGTAAGCCAGGTAGTGAGGCATAAGCGTTGATATTCCAGTGACGTTTGATCAGATCAGGAATTGATCGTCTGTTCCAGACTCGAATTTCATCTATGTCGCAATTAAAGTCACCCCTTGGGACCTGCACTGTTGCTGTTTCTGCTGCACGCCATGAACCAATGTAAAGACGACCTGGAAAATATAAAGTAACGACCTTTCATGAATAATTGATTAATTAACAAAGGAGAAAGAATGATTTCGAGTAAAGTGGAGATGCAAAATATTGGGCAAAAATCACAGTAGTTGATGGTTCAATCTATTTTTAAAATGTCGGCCATAAACGTTTTCAACAAAACGAAAGAAGGAAAAAAGTAAAATTATATACAGTCAATCCCCCCTTTTAATTAAGATAAAGTTCTGGTATGTTAATAACGTTCCAAAGGTGTCCGCTTAATAGGGTTTCACTCTAGCACTCTAGAGAGAAAAGAGATGAAAATTTGTTTAATTGGCTTCTTACCTTCACTAGCGAATATCTGTGAATTAAACTGGTAAGTTCTTAGAAGAGGCAATCCAAACGACGTGAGATAATCATGATAATAAACTTGCAGCACAAATGATGATTTTATCCATACCAACGTTATTTGTGACCAACTATTCAGACTAAGTCTCAGTCCTGTTCTGAACTCCACCGACCCATACACCACACGTATATCTTGTTCGTTTGTAAGGCTTAAGTACTCTTCTTTACCGTACGATAGTAATGTCCCACCGTAACTCTTGGTCTTCACAAATATCTCGATTGTGATAACGTCATGGTTACCCAGCAACAAGGTGTCTGAAACAATATGACTATCGTTCATGCGCAGATTAAACCATGCCCCAGTGACATGTCTGATTTCGTGAAAATTTTCATGTTTGTAGACAAATAAGCTCTCTGATTGGTCAACTGTTCCGTTTGTGATTGCATTCTTCAGAACTTGAATATCAGTCGTATTTTGGTAAGATAAGCGCTGTTCACAAGGACCAAGGATTCCAGTAGAATGTTCACAAAGTGATGTTGGTATTCGAAGACGAATTGAAAGACTTTGGCCCACGGTCAGTATAAACAGCAGTCCATTTTGTCCAGTTATTTCGTAACGGTTCAGTGTAATTCTTGTCATACGTATACTTGCACTGAAGTAGGTCACATGGTCAACTATAATAGGTTTCCCATTGGTCCACACGAGAGGATAATAAATGTTTATGTTAGTCACACGTGATCTGATCGTGACAGTCAGGTGAACGCTGAACCGTATAGAGATACCCGTCGTGCATAGCGGTCGATATAAGCTACGATGCATACACGGTGTTTGACGAAGTTGTATGGCAAATTGCGACGATGTCGACCGAATTAGGTAAAATTCTTCGAAAATTGGAAGATAGAACAAAATTCCGAGAAAATTTGTGAAGTATCCTTGACCTTTGATAGAGGCGATAGAGAATGTTTTAAATATGAGATGTTTTGTGGCAGCATATTGACATAGCTCACCAAACCAATCAGAACTGCATGCTGAACACATGGCATCACCTCTCCAATTGACGTCACAAGTGCACACGCCATCACTAGGGTTACACACGCCATGCCCATGACAAGGACTGGTGTACCCACCTGGACATATTTCTGAGCAGTCAATTCCCCAATAACCATGGTAGCACTGACATTTGGTCATATTCTTAGGATCTCTGTTTCCAAACAGGCAAGGTATGTCACATCTCTCACCAATCCAGTAAGGAAACTTAGTATCTCCAAAGTGATTACACAATTCTCGCGCTGGCCAGTTGGATAACGACAAAGACGTTTGACAATAGTCAGAGAACTGAACTACAACAGATAGCGTTGACGCCAATTGGGTGGTCCTTGCAACGGTTTGAACACAAGTCAAGTAATAAAACTCCACAATTGCTCCAAGATTTTTGCAATAGTTGTCCACAGGTCCGCGATAGAATAGAGCATTACACCACTCTACAGCCGAATCATTCAATGTTTGATTTACAAAACTGTTCTCGAACGGTTTGTCAACATTACTCAAGTTCAATGCAATATCTGCATCAGAGAGAATCCATATCGCCGTGGACCATACTTCCGACGGTAGGTACAAATGTTCGGTGGTAACTAGGTTGTGAACAGTATCTCCCGAACCTTCGTTAAATTTCCATAGTCCAGATAAAGATGGTGTATTTGGAAGTACATTCATTCTCCAGTTTTGTTGAATAGTTACAGGGTTGAACACTCGATGCCATACTCGTAATTCGTCGATTACTCCGGTAAAGCCATTGCGAATACGAATTTCCGTATCACCAGATGACGGTTCCCAATATCCGAGCGTTAGAATGCCGCCAGGGCGGAAAGGATTCTCCGGGATGTTAAACTGTCTTCGCTGAATAACCTCATTTCTCGTAATTACGTATATTTCAAGGAACTGAAGATTTTGATTCCATGTAATTGACACGTGATACCAAGTGTTCACCTCGATGTAGATTCCAGTGTCTTTGGACCAGGCGCGGCCAAATTCGAGCTGAAGGGTATTATGTATTATTATTCCAAACGTTTTGTAGTAAGCATAAGACAATACAGTTCCATTGGAAAATGGTTTGAAAAGCAGTTCTATTGTGACGTCTGTACCAGTTTTGAATGTCTTAAACAACGCTTGTGAAATTATTCCATTTTGGTTGAAATGCAGAGCGTACCTTGCACCAGTATACAAAATTCTTCTCAAGTATAAACTATCGACAACAACAAATAAACTGTCCTTAATATCAACTTCGTAATATTTTACCAAATCGTTGTTTAACACTCCTTGACTTACGTTACCAATTGCAATACTTCGGTTGCCAAGGACAGTTGCGTTTCCAAGAGGCAAGTCATTCTCAGGGTTACCGTCACAGTTACCTAGGATTCCATGCGCACTACAGTTAGACTTATTAAGATCTACATTCAATGAAAGAGCAGTACCAACGACACGAACTCCTAAAGAAAATACATCCTTGTGTTTTATGGTGTATTTTGAAGGAGCATCCATGGTTATCACTAATTCAGCATTGCCCGTTCCAAACCGAGTCTGAGTGATGTTTTCTTGCTTATTGTCAATCCAAATTAAAGGTTGATCTTGGTTTGTTTTTGGTGCATGAATGACAAGATGTGTGCTCGACAGTTTAATTGCAACAGCTACGATACATACACTTTGTGATACGCAAGGTGCATGACGGACTTGAACTGTGACGTAGTCAGCTATATACAGACGTGTTCGGAATAGATAATAATCTCCAACCACAGCAAGATGGAAAGCCATACCATCAAATGTGACATAGTGAGCTGTGATGTCAACAACAGCAAATATATGCACATGGACTGATGAGATATGTCTAACCACAGCCAATGAGCAATCGACTCCTTTCCAATTCCTTGTACATACACCACAATCACGTGATCCACTCCAGTTATCATAGCAAAGGCACTCTCCTGTAGTTGGGGTGCATATCCCGTGGTCATTACAAGGGTGCAATGTTCCGCCCCGACATACGTTCTGGCACTCTGAGCCCCAGTAACCACGTCGACAGATACATGTGACAGCAGATGCTTTATAGTCACGGTTATGACACCTTTAAAATAAGAATATTTGACTTAACAATTTTAAACTAATGATCACAACAGCAGTAGTAGTACCAAATTCTATTATAATACACTCGACCAGGGTCTATTACAAAATACGGCATTCTGATTGGCTACTCGACCATGGAATATCACGTTCGGACCACAATTGAGAAAAAAGTTACCAGAAAACCTTTGTTTTGCGAAGGGCATTTTGCAAAAAATTATTTCCCCGAAGAACCAAAAAAGCCTACAAAAATATGGCCTGAAGACGTTTAATACTAGGGAGCAAAATTTAAACCTTGTTTTGATAATAAATTTGCTGCTACTTGCCACAAAATGTGACAAGAAGACAGACGGAACTGCTACAAGCAAAACAGTTGAAACTACAGCTGCTTGTAGAAATTAGTACTTAATCATATGTTTTGCTGGTCTTTCCATAGGCAGCCCAAAAATTGGTGTAGAATGTTCTAAATGTCGATCGGTGTTAAAACTCGCCCTATTCCTCTCTTAAGTTTGTCGTGCGCCGCAAGCGCAGCCATATTGAAAAGGAATTGATAGTAATATATAATAACATATCAAGCATAACATAGCATGTTATTATTAGCCTGTGTACATACGTTACTCTCGACGAAGCGCGGGAGAGAACGTCTGTGAGTTGGATGAAGATTCCTTGTTCTGGTCACGTGGATTTTCCCCAGATTTGTGGAAGGGCCTCTGATTGGACAGTGCTTATTTGAATAATATATGACAAATGAAGATATTTCATTGATTAATTGATAATTAGCATGCGTTTAAAATAACAACACAATAATTTTAAATTCAGAGATTTCCTCAAGAATCAAGATTTCCTTCGGGGCATACAAAAGTTTGAAAGACTTGAAATATAATCTGTTGCGTTTAATTTTGTGCTGTATCGAAGTTTAAGAAAATCAAGATAAAATTCTAGTGTTTGGACACTCGGCGAACAATGCTGACAAATATATAAAATACAACAAACTATCGGACGGAAATTGACAATTTATAATTGACAATTTAATAAATTGACAATCTGTTTATATGTCCCGATCCCCCGCAATAAAGCATTTTCATTAATGTGTTTAACTTTGTCTTACTTGGGCAGTGAATTTTAATTACATTAATTAAAATGCACCTTTTGAATAACCAGTTGTGTTTATATTTAATACTTAGTCTTTGTAAACAAATATACGCCATATGTACGCCAAGAACTGAGCTTGTACACCGAACTTGCCGGCTATGATCATCGTTCAGCATTGTTCGCATTCAAAACAAATCTCTTCATCGAGAAATATATGCAATATATTTCTGGTGTATCGTTAATTTTTCAGATTATATTTCAAGTCTTTCAAACTTTTGTATACCCCGAAGGAAATCTTGATTCTTGAGGAAATCTCTGAATTTAAAATTATTGTGTTGTTATTTTAAACGCATGCTAATTATCAATTAACCAATGAAATATCTTCATTTGTCATATATTATTCAAATAAAGCACTGTCCAATCAGAGGCCTTTCCACAAATCTGAGGAAAATCCACGTGACCAGAACAAGGAATCTTCATCCAACTCACAGACGTTCTCTCGCGCGCTTTGTCGAGAGTAACGTCTGTACACAGTCTAGTTATTATATATTACTATCAATTGCTTTTCAATATGGCGGCGCTTGCGCCGCGCGACAAACTTAATTAAGAGGAATAGGGCGAGTTTTACAACAATCGACATTTAGAACCAGGTTTAGAACAATGAACATTCTACGCGAATTTTTGCGCTGCCTTTGGTCTTTCAATTGTTATCTTGTCTGAAATGTGATTTTATGTTTATAAGTAATAATAGTTATTACTTTTAAGGCTTTTCTTCTTTTTTAAATGCTTTTTGTGTGCTTCGACATTTCCCGCCTAAAAATTCTTTCCTTATAGCTTTCGAGTTTTTCGACGAAATTTAAAAGTTAAATTTTTTCCATGGATTTCAGGTGATAGTATTGTTTCTCACATCCATTTTGCCATGTATTTTGTCAATTTTGGCGGCATTAAAATTACTTTGCGTAAAATTTATAAAATATCTCTTAAGTTCTGACGTCTTGTTCAGTTCTCTTATAATTATCAAAACTTCGTTTGTATTTTCCCCTCAATATCATGACTGTGACAAGGTCTGTTTAAAATTGTATTTTCATGTACATGATATTTAATAAGAAAATTTTTGCCAACAATGGCAAAAAGTAAACAAAAGAGGCACAGGGCAAGTATGCGAAGGTTGAATGCTACTCGCCCATAGACAACTTAGGCTCTTGTTAATTGGTCCACAGTATTTGGTAGACTGAAAATGATAGCAGTCTTCGCACAGCATTAAGGTAAATTACAATCCGACAACAGACAACAGACAACAGACAACGGTAACAGAGATTAAAGGCGCAAGTACTATACCACTGTGTTACCAGCTCGCGTGAGCTCTGAAGTTCTAATTTTAATATACATACGCTACATTTCGGAAATAAGAACCCAGAATTTAAGAACCTATATATTATCAAATACAGTCAAAATTAAGTCATAAGTTACAAAGTGCATACAGGGTTGGTATAATGTATGCACGGGCTTTAGGACAAATTCAATTTGACAACAATAGTATTCTATCTAAATAACAGTTAAAATAAAGTGTACGGCACCTGAACTGTTCAATATCTTGCTTCTAAGTCCCCAAAATATTTTATCGAAGCCGTTATGATGTCATAAGATTCCTCCCGCTCGGAACGATTTGAACAGGTCACGTGGTGCAGTACCCAGACAGCTGATTGGGTTAGCGAGTGAGAACGCCCACTTTAATCCTACCCTCTTATTATTAGTGAAAATCACCGACGTAATTTTTCGTGTGAACCACGAAAGCTTGGGTTCTAATGTAAATAAATATGGCGGTTTTTGAAAATATACAGTATTTGCATATAAATATGTAAATGTTTTATGGATATAGAAGCAAGATATTGAACAGTTCAGGTGCTGTACACTTTATTTTAACTGCTATTTAGATAAAATACTATTGTTGTCAAATTGAATTTGTCCTAAAGCCCGTGGTGTATGCGCTGTCATTTTTTAGATCATTTGTGCATAATTTATATAAATGATATACCATACCTCCCTAAAATGAGACGCTTTTTCTTAAGCACCTATTTAAGAACCTGTTTAGCCTAATTTCCTGGTAAGCACCATTTACATAAGAACCTGTTGAGCTTAACTTGGAAAATCTAGGTTCTTATAAGAGCGGTTTTACTGTATTGTGTAGGTCAGTCAGTACTTACCTTTTATCACACTGACTTCCGTACCATATCGGAAACTCCTTCCCAGGGTATTTATTACACAATAGTCGAGCGGGCCACGTGGACAACTCAAGGATAGATTGACAATAATCGGAGTATGCGATCACTATGTCTAGGGATGCTGCAACATCGTCTGTTGTCATAACAACACTCACGCAAGCCTTGAAGTAATACGTTGATACTGCTGGTCCCAAAAGGTTACATGATGATTTCAAAGGACCTTCAAGAATAATCTCGGTACAAAATGACTTGGCTATCTCTTCAAATGTTTGGTTGAAAGGAAGAGTTGTACTTGCTGTCCCAGGTAATGCAGGTTTAAGTTTAATTTGTGAGTAAGCCCAAGTGGGACTTCGCCATGGAGATGTTTCTAAACTCAGTACACTTCCTGTTATATCTTCTCTTGCAATAAAACCTTCACCTTCATCAAGTTTCCACAGTCGTGCCAAGTTCTTTGTATTTACACCCACCTTTCTCAACCAAGCTTGGCTAACTACAGCAGGGTGATAAGCCATTGTCCAGATCTTAAATTCATCTACATACCCGGTAAAGTAACCTCGGAGTTGTGGCCCAGATCCATCCACAGAGGGCTGCCAAGCTCCTATAGCTAACACTCCTCCGGGTGGGAAAATGTCCTCACCTATAACCAAATCCTGTCTTGTAAGTTGTCCTTGGTAGTCGAAATGGTAAAGTTGTAAAACTGACGTTAGTTTCCTAAACACGAATGCAATTTGATTCCAGTGGTTGAGCTGTATTGCAATATTAGTAACGAATTTCCTGTCTCCAAAATATATAGTGCAATGAGTTGAAGTGGCAGTGAAAACCAATGTTTTGAACTTTGTGTAACTGAAAATCACACCAATACTGCTGAGTTTCACGTAAAACTCTACGGTGATATCATTGTGTTCAAAGGGTTGCTGTACTAAGCCCGAGACAACAGCTGTTTGATGGAAGTGTAACGCGTATCCTGCATTAGAGTTTCGATATTCGTGGTATAACTCGTAACGATACACGAAGAGGCTGTCACACGAATGAACTTTAAGATTCTGTACCAGTTTTCCGATTGCCTCGGTCGTCACATTCTTTATGTCATACTCATTCGCGGCAAGACTTTCCCTTACAGAGGTGTCGTTTTTATCCGTGCAGTTAGTGAGTGGAAAACCAGGATCCAGACTAGCCAGGAATGGACTATTACATGATCCCAGTATACCATACGAATTGTCACAGATTGCACCTGAAACCTTTGATACTAGATTGAGGTACCGACCTCGCACTCGAATGGATATTTTGAAAGAAGAATACTCGAAGATATATACGGATATCGAATCTTTCCGAAGAGAGAAGCCATACAGTGAAGTCGTCACGTGATGGAGGTCTAAATCGATAAGTGAGCCATCAAGCCATATAACTGGATAGCGATTGGTTGTATAAGGACCATGTAGAACTAAAGTGTGGCTAGCTGTACTGAAAGCGATTGAGTTGACGCAGGATGAAATACCGTAGCAGTGAACAAGGCGAATTTGAACTGAGAAATGTATATGTACAGAATAGAAAAGGTAATATTCTCCTATAACGCTCAAAGTAAAGCTGTGACCATCGAGAGTTGTAAATAATGACAAACCAAACATACCAGAGAATCGAATACCACCACTAATTATAGTCACCTTTGATACAGCAAATGAACAATCGCCCCCAGTCCACTCAGCGGCGCAGGTGGAGCAGTCGTCGGTACCAGTCCACTCCAACTCGCATAAGCATTTACCGAAGATTGGATCACAGGTGCCATGGTTCGTACATGGGGACTTAGTTCCGCCCGGGCAAGTTTGATCACATGCCACTCCCCAGTAACCAAAGTTGCATTTACATTTTTCAGGATTGTCCTTATCTTTCATGCCAAATACACAAGGAATGTCACAGTTTTTACCAATCCATTTTGGAAACACCTCTCCAGGGAATTTGTTACATAAAGACTGTGCTGGCCAAAGGTGAAGACTCAATGTTTTCATGCAATAGTCTGAGTATAGCAAGACACTTTCTAAACTGCTGGTATTTCGTCCTGTATCAGTTACTGATTCAACACACATATCATAATACTGTCCGCGTATTATAGAAGGTAATCTAGAGCAATAATTCAGCAAAGGACCTCTTCGGAAGACTCCGGAACACGACGTATTCGCCAGCTGGTTGATATTATTGTCTACATTAGACCTGGAAATGCCCATATAAGGGATCGGTAGATCTGAGTAGTACCATACAGGTTTATTCCACGGCTCACCAGGGAAATACAGATGATTATTTCCCACAAGATCATTAACTACACCTCCTACTCCTTCGTTGAATTTCCACAACCCAGTCAGACCATCAATATCAGGCGCTAGATTCACTAACCAATGTTGTTGTAGTAATGCATAATCAAATGCGCGGTTCCAAGTTCGAAATTCATCAATTTCTCCGACGAAGGTCGTAGTAGGCATGACTCCACGCTGACCGTTAGGCGAAGGTTGCCATGCGCCGATAGCAATAGTTCCTCCGGCCAAGAAAGGATTTGTGATGAGTTTGAAAGACTTACGTAGCAATACACCCTGCGATAATGTAAGACAAACTGTCATTTCAAGTTTCAAACTCCAGAATGTCATTGTTACTTGGTTCCAGTGCTTTACTTCAACCCGCAAACCTGTATCATAGACCTGGGTCCCGATGATCACTCTCAAGGTGGAGTAAGTCGATATGTAAAACATCTGAGATGAAGTGTACGACAAGATGGGTCCTCCACAAATTGCAGGCGCACAATTTATTTTTACCATGATTTCAAACGTAATCACACGCTGAATAAATATGTGTGCAACCGGTTTTGAAAATATTGCAGTGAATTTGAAAAACAGGGAATAACCTCCAGCGTAAACCACAACAGTCTCGTGTCGTTTCTTGTCTAATATGATCACCCGAGTTGATGAGGGAGATAGCCCAAACACTTTACGAACAGCTTCATTGATATCAGTCGCATTAAGTAAATCTTTTAAAGAAGGTATGGATGTATTATTTGAAGATGCAGTAGTATTGCGAGATGTTGAGCCAAGAAGACCGCCAAGTTTCTTGCTCAATGCTGTCGAGATTGTTGTTTCTAAAGTGATGTGCTGTCCATTGATGATTACTCCAATTCCCAGCTTATTTCCATAATTAACTTGTACTTCATCTGGACCTGAGAAAGTGATATTAACTCCAGCCAAACCAGCTTTACTTATATCATTTTTATCTATAACTATGCCATTAATATTGATAACAAGATCTTCACCATTTCCATACGGGGCATGAATACTTATATTGGCGGAGTTCACCGACACTCCCACAGCATTAAAACATAGAGATTTTCCATTACGACACGGCACTTGACGTACTTGAACATCAACATTTTCTCCTTTCAAAATCGTGAACTCCCCAACTCCATGCAGGCGAAATATCGTCCCGTCACCGGCAATTAGAATTCCACCCGATCCTGCCGCCGCAGTCACCGAGGTTGTTGGTTGAAGTGACTTGGGTACAGCTATTGCGCACTCACTTCCCATCCATCCCAGAGTACACCTGTTACAACCAAAATCACCACGCCAAGTCCGGTCACAAATACATAAGCCAGAGATGACATCACAATTCCCGCGTCTATTACAAGGATTGGACGCACCCCCCGGACATTCTTGTGAACACATACCTCCCCAAAATCCATCATCACAACGGCAAGTGTTGTTTTTGATGGTGCCAAAAATACATATAATATCACACGCAGTTCCTGACAAGTCGTCGTAACGCTCGTCAGTGAAGACGTCACACAAGTCGTTTCCAGGGAGGTTGGTGAGATTTCGCGCGACCTGACATTCTCTAGCATATGACATCACAGAATCCTTTCCAGCGTCAATAAAACCACTTGACTCCACGTCTTGTAAACATGCTTCATATGAAAACTCTTTTCTTTCATCCATTTGCCCGCATGAATCATTCAATGACGTTGAACTAAATATCTTCCCACAAAGTGACGCTGTTTTATTGTCGCGTGTCGCAGGCCTAGATATCACTTCAGATTGTACAGCAATGTAGAGATCAGATGGCATCCACGCCGGTGAATTCCAGGGAGGTCTGGGGAGATTAAAATGCAGAGACCCCACTAGATCATTTGCAATCCACCCTGTTCCTTCATTGAACTTCCATAACCCTGCCACACCCTCGATGCCTTGCACAATACTAACACCAACATAGTTGTCGATCAAGGCGACATCAAAACGTTTATTCCAGATCACTAGTTCATCAATCCTGCCAACAAACCCTCCGGGGGAGGTGATCACCCCGGTTGTAGCCTGCCAAAGACCGAGTGCAAGCTTACCCCCGGGTTCAAAAGCTCCCGTCCCAATATTTATCGCTCTCGTTACCAATATTTTCACAGAATTTCTAACATACACCTCAAGTATTCCAACAACACGATGATAAACAAACGTGATATGATTCCAATTGTCCAGTTCTGGAAAGATATTGGTATCGTAAATCTTTACTCCAAAATGAATTTGTAAAGTTCCGTTTATTCTGAAAGCGAAGTTTGTATTCAAAACGAATGAAAATATTGTCCCATCAGTATGGAGTTCTTTAACTTTAAGATGAAATTGAATGGTGAGATAATTTCCACGAAACACGTCCACAAATGGCGGCGTAATGATAGAATTCTTAGAAAAGAACAAGCACGTGCCAGCTGCTGTAATTATATTGGTTTCCTTAGCAACTGCCAGAACGTCTTGGAACTGACTTTCATTTCTAGGAATTGACCACGTGCTGATAAACTCATCAATATCCTGTTGACGTATCGTTGACTTGTTAAACCGTTCCAGAAGCCCAGCTGATGTACAATTAAGATTTTTTGAGTTCCCACAATTCCCAAACAATCCACAAGTATCGCGACAAAATGATTTATCCATAGTAATTTGAACACCAAAGTAAACTTGTCTATAGTAGAGCAGCATAGTGAAGCCTTCAGGTCCGCTGATTTCCAGTTTATTATGAGAACGTTTGCGGTAAACAAAGCCGGATCCAATTGAAATGTGTTTGTTGTAATCTATAGGCTTTCCATTGAGAGTAATTGTAACTCCTGTCTGTACTCCACTATGAATGGCCAATACTCCTACCGCAGTTTGAACTACAGCACAACGAACTCTTACACCTGTACCGTACATTACTTGACGAAGTTGAACGCTAACACCCAATCTTCTAGATACGATCGCGTTGAATTCGCCAGTACCACGATAAACCCAAGCAGCGCCACTCAAACCAATGAAATGACCATTTCCGGATAAAGATATCGAGGTCTTACTCCCGGTGGATATAATGCCTCCGATATTTAACGAACAGTCGGTTCCGTAATAGCCAGGTCTACAGCGATTACAAGATGAGCCATACCAATTATAGTTACATGTACAGCGGCCCGTTGTTTGAGAGCACGCGCCATTTCCATAGCAACGACTTGTGATACCACCTGGGCAAACACTAGAACAACTTGTGCCGTAGAAACCTGGTAAACATGTGCAGCGGTATGCCGTTCTTGTAGCAAAGTAACAAGCCTGTTGACAAACAGACCCAGTCCATGGAATATGTGGTGAGGCAAGGAATAATGGGTAATTACAAAGTGTACGTGCAGGCCATGTGATTAGACCCAGAGAAACTTGACAGTAATCTGAATAAGCAACCACAATAGTTACTCCTGATATGACGTCACCATTCACTGACGTCACCTCTAAACATGCGCGATAGTAGACAGTTCGACTCGGAGCTCCGAGAGTTCGGCAATTCTGACCGACCGGGGAGTTTAGGATATGTGCTGTGCACCACTCTACCATTTCCTTGGTAGCAACAGGAGTGACTATTGGTAATATAGTCACCACAGCCCTACCATACACCCACTCAACGCTGTGCTGAACTTCTTGAATATACAAGTGAACATGAGATTTAATGTCTTTTACCACGATACCTTGTCCTTCGTTGAATTTCCATAAGACCGCCAGATATTTTGCAGAATATTGAACGTTCACTCTCCAAGAAGATCTGATATCTGCTCCAGAGAACTGCCTGTTCCAGATACGAACCTCGTCTATCTTTCCCCGGAAACCTGGTGACCTAGTCACAACTACACTTCCTCCTGGAATCCATTGTCCAATAGCAATTTTACTTCCGGCGGCAAACATATTGCGGTGCGTATGTATCGACTTGATAGTCACGTGTCCTTGGCTGTTTATGTGGTAGAAATGCACACGTCCAAATGCACGATTGTACACAACAGAGATCTGATTCCACACATTCAGTGATGTCTTTATTCCTAAATAATTTGAAGAAAGTTTGTGAAGTCTACCAAAGGGATATAACAAGTAAGAACATCACATATAGCAAGGCAGAAACAGCGCGGTTATTTTCTTTGTGGTTTAAAGTTTTTTTCCAAAGACAGTATGCTACATTCATTAGGGATGTATTTACGTGAGAAAAATTCCACGTATCGATTGAAGGCCCTTCATCTAGAAGGTAGTAAGTTGGCTATTTAAATACAGTATCGCTATCTATGAGTATCGCCCATCTATTTGTTTTGAAAAATGAACAGCGAAATTCGTATCATTAACGTGTTTGAGTTTTAAATTTAAGAATGAATCCTAAAGTTGAGAATCCTGTAGACCGCATTGTAATGTTGCCCACTTTTCCTTTTATGTCAAACTGATTATTTCTGCGTTCGCTCGGTAAAAATGAAATTATAGATAATTGAAGCACACATTGGTACTAAAGCCATGGTAAATCGAGAATGACAGTTGATAAGAGTTATTAGATAAGAGGTAAAAGTCTGTACGAGAGTTCTTTTCAAACTTTCATGCCTCGGACAAAGGATAACCAGAATTGTATTAGAATTGATGAGAGTTCCCTGAATATTACCGCACGCGTAGCGAAAACTCTCATCAACTTTCATCAACTTTCAAAAATTGAACCACTTCAAAGCTGACGAGAGTTGATGAGAGTGAATGAGAGTTAGCAGTCCAACGGGAGCGAGAGTTGCAACTCCCAACCCTTATTTTCGTTTGACCGGGGCTTAAAAGGAAAGAACACTAACCTATGTGATTAAACATATCATTCATTCTGAAGCAAAATTCTCCATTGACCAAAACAATAGAGAAAATATTTTCTTTGCTGTAAGTAAACAATGTTCCACTTCCATCAAAACTTAAATACAGCAACTCCACAGTCACGTAGCTTTCGGTAAAGACTTCACCAATTATATCCGTTGTTATCCCCACGCCGGTAAACCTCAAAGCATATTCCGCACCAGTTAAGAAATTCGAGAAATCTTTGTAGCCAATCGCAGCCGAGAACAGACTTTGTGCAGGAAGAACTCGGAAAAGTCTTTCCAAGGGTGTCCCTGAGGTGCCATTATGATCATTATTGCGTAAACCGTCACAGCTTCCACCTAATGCCACCGAAATCCCGCATACCTCCTTCGGAGCAACGATGATATACTGCAGTCCGCTCTCTGTGAATCTTATTCTTATCACGACTTCGTAAAGCAGTGAACGTAACTCCAGAGTGACTGATGTAGTTTGAACCAAAGTAAACTTATCTCCAATTGAAGTGACAATTTCGTTGAGTTCAAGCCTCTTCTTGCTTAGCCAAAATACAGGATGTTCTGTGAAGGAGTATTCGAAAAAAAATTAGAGTGTTATTAAACCTGCAAGACTATTTACTAATTTTGTTCAGGTATTGGCTAAATACTGTAAGTTTCACATCAACTAAAATATCACTGTTTACACATTCACTTATGAGGCAGTATTTCAGAGTTGACTACCAATTGGGTAGTTAAAAAGTAGTTACATGTTTAAAAGAACCGATCCTGGGCATTTATTTACTCAACATATGTCGGATAAACACGTTTAACGATGGCATTTTTGCCTAGTAGTTATGCCAGAACCCTTGCTTTTGTAATAATAAGGTGTTACCTGTTCCAGGGACTGATGCTAGTATTATCAACTCCACTTTGCTCTCCAGTAAGAACGCAAGACCGTCAATACATCGGGAACGTCCGTTTTGGCATGGAACTTGACGAAGATGTACGACAATTTCCGAGCTCTGTACGACTTTGAATTCCCCAGTGGCGAAGAATGTAAACCTTATTCCGTCAAATGTTTGATAATGTCCGCCAGTTAACCCAACAGACGATGCGTTTCCATGAGTTGCTAACGCCACACTACACTCTCTTCCCTCCCAACCAGGGGTGCACATCGTACAGTTCTCATTACCCTGCCAGTTGTGATCACATGTACATTCCCCAGTACTTGAATTACACACTCCCCTACCATTACAAGGAGTGACTGCGCCCTCCGGACAAACAGTTGAGCAGTTCTCGCCCCAATATCCAGTATAACAAACACAACCATCAAACGTGACTTCACCAAACAAACACGTGACATTACAATGAGGACCTTTCACAACACCCACATACTCCTTTGGTATTTCATTACAGTAACGGTCAAGAGGCCACGTCTCTAGTTCCAGGATGTTTCGACAATAATCTGCGTAGCTAACGATAGACTGAAATGCTGACGTTACCACGCCAGAAGCTTTTACATCATCCAAACACCGGGTGTAATAATATTGCGCATGCGCTAACCCCAACACATTCCCACAATCACCGTTATGCAAAGTATCTATTATAAACTTCTTACAAAGATTTTCTGCTTCTATTTTCAATGTTATATTGCTCCAGAGTATATTGTCGTAGGAAACTACAGGTCGGCCGGTACGAGCGTAACTGAACACCCAACGTGGACGGACCGTCGGTTCAACTGGCAACCGTAAGTCGTTACCACCTATTATGTCATGCGCAATCGTTCCTTCACCTTCATCAAACAACCAGAGCGAGACTAAACCAGTAGCTTGATACTTAATAAGACGCTCTCGACTTTGCTTCACAGCTGCGGCCTCAATAGTAATATCCCAGATCCTGATTTCATCAATGTAGCCAAAGAAAGGTTTTCTATTAACATCAGTAGAACCACTGCCTGTGGTTTGCCAATGTCCTACAGATAGTACTCCACCACTTGTGTACAAGACATACGGTACAAGCATTGTCCACTGGCGTATTAAACCACCGGCATCTAAACAATATACACGCATGATCCTAGTACGTCGGCTGAATGTTATCGCCAACCAATACCACTGTCCAGCCGTCAACCGTATCCCAGTGTCTATAACATTACTTGAAAACTGAATATTTATCGTGACATCGTTAATAATCCCGAAGGTATTTACTGAAGCATATGACAAAATCGTCCCACCATGCTTTTCGATCTTAACGAAGAACTCAAATGTTACATTCTCACTAGTTGTAAATGACCCGTATATTGCACGTGTGTCAACCGATGTTCCGTAATACCGCAAACAATAGTTCGATGACGAAATTTCACGTTGTTCTTTTTCTTTGTAAACAAACATTGAATCCAGTGGAAGTACACTCCAGTTTTCTACAAAGGTAGAAATGCTTTGTCTTGGAATGTCTGTTGACCTCTTTCTTCCACGTAATGTTGTTGTTTCAAAATCGTTTGCAGTGTTGTTATCACAAGAAGAACACAAACCAGAAACATTCCAACATGTTTTGACACCACTAAATAAACTAAAGCTCAAGTACTTGTCTTGTGCTCTGACTTCAAGCACGCGTTCCCTTCCACGTCTGATTCTGAATAATCCAAGTTGTTCCTGCCTGAACTCATAACCTCCCGCAACGTACCGCCGTACTGTGTAGTCTGTTTTGTATTGATCAATGTACAGCAATGGTTTTCCTTGCTCTTCGTATGACGCACGTAACGTGAGGTTGACTTTCCCAAGACGCAATGCAATCGCAGTTACACAACTGCTTGAGTTCATGCAAGGTTCGTGCCGGATCTGTGCGATGAAGCTGTTTGATCTTAATAAATAAAACTCTCCGGCGGTTTTGACGTCGTAGTTGCTGCCATCAAACGTCGTGAAGTGTCCACCACCGTAACTCTGACACACAGGAGTCGTGTCCAGGCTTCTCGCATTGTTAGTTATCGCAATAGAACATTTCTCCCCAGTCCACCCAGGTGAACAGCTCCGACAGTCACTACTGAGGTTCGCATTTAATGGACATGCACATGTACCGGAAAGTATGTTACACTCGCAAAAACCTCCACACGGGGTGGCATAACCTCCAGGGCATTCTTGGTCACACATTTTGCCATAGAAGCCGGGTTCACATTGACAGTCGCCATTCTTAAGGGTAGTTCCAAACAAACAGTCCATTTGACATTGTAAGCTTACCCAATTCGGTATTTGTAATTTTTTCAATTGATCACAGTATTTGTCTCCAGGCCACTTATCTACACCCAAGCTCACTTTACAATAATCTAGATATGTGAAAACGCTCCATACTCGCTCCGTGATTTCTCTACTAATCAAAACAAGTTTATAACATGCCATGGTATAAAATATTTTTACGTTAGAGTCCAAAACATTGCATTGTTTTCCATAACTCCCGCCAAATATTTCTTCCTTACATACTGTTTCCACTGATAACTTTTCATTCACAGTTAGGATGCCTTTATTGTTACTTTGCAACTTTAAAGTTGCACTGGAATAAACCCAAATTGGTCCTTGCGCTCGCACAGGGAACTGGAAGCGAACTCCTGCAACGCAGTCTGTTGCTAGGTTACCTTGACCTTCATTAAACTTCCACAAACTTGCAAGATCCTTCGATGCACAATCTAAAACATTAACTCGCGAACTTACAATCTCTGTAACGAATCTTTGCTTGTTCCATATACGAACTTCGTCTACCTCTCCAGTAAAACCTCCTGGTATCGAGCTTCCTGATGCCCCTCCTGAAGGATACCAATACCCGAGGGTTAACGTTCCGCCAGGTGCGAAGATATCTTGGTCGCTGTTAACTGGGAAATTCCTAACCTGTGTTTTCTCTGAGTCGTCGATAAGCACAAGCTGGATAATCCGGTTTCTCTTAAGCCAAATCAAGGAGATCAGATTCCAACGGTTTTGTTGTAGGTTTAAGAAAGTATCAAACTCTTGGGAACCATGAAATATCCTTACGGTTGTCTTGACAACTATAGCGAGAGTCGAAGTGGTGGCATACGAAAATAAGGTACCATCGATACCATCAGATTTCACCATCATCTCTATGGTAATATCCCCACCAGCCAAAACAAACAAGTTTCTGGATGTAATACCTGTATCTTTGAAACGAAGACTGTACAATGCATCAGTTTTAAAACGAGGTTCGTTTACTCTACCAGTGTTAAATATAAACAGAGAGACTGAATTACCCAATACTTTCCAAGAACGTACAAACGTGTTAATGAAACTTTGAGAGATTTCGTGGATAGTTGAGAAATTTTGGGAAATATTGAAACTGTTTCTAGGGATGAAATCGTTAATGGTGTTACTATCACAACTGCCCCATAATCCTTTACTGCGTGAGCACAATTTTGCGTTGGTTAAAGTGAAAGCAAGGTCAATATAGCGTCCAAATATTCTGATATCCAGAAGTAGGCCCTCAGAATAGAACTTGAAACTTCCCCAGGACGATCTTTCCAGGGTGAAAGTATTTTGATCTGAATTAAACAATGTTTTGAGAGAGAATGACTGTACTTTGTCAATCCATAACGTTGAGTCACCACCATTTTGGTATGGTGCGTGAATCGATATCACTGACGTCATTAATTCCATAGCAACAGCGTTGATACACCTTTCAGATTGATAGCAGGGAACGATGTTGATTTGAACTTCCAGATCAGCTGAGGAAAACATGATATACTCGCCAGTTCCCTCAACACTATAGCCAACTCCGTCAAGTGTTATAACATCTCCATAGCCTGTGCAGACCGCGCTGAAGTTAGAAGTCCTGGTGATGATAACTGAACAATCGTCACCAGTCCACCCAGGGGTGCAACCAGAGCAATTCACGTTTCCGCGCCATCTAGGTTCGCAGACACATATTCCAGTTGTTTTGTTGCAGACCCCGTGACCATTGCATGGAGACGAGGCTCCACCTGGACATTCTTTGTCACAACTGCTATCCCAGAAACCATTACGGCATAAACACTGTTTGATCTCCTATTAAAAAAGAAATAGACACACATTATCTTAGGTAAACTCACAATTTGACACTGCTCTACTTTTTACGTTTCGATTCATTTGGACAGTTTAGAGTCAAATCAACATTTTTTGCGATTTTGACTCGACTTGGGAATGCCAAATAGGTCGAAATGTTTAAACGCTCAAACGTAAAGATTTCTCGTCTATATAGTGTATCAAAACGTTGGCATTATATATTGTTGTCAAGGCTTTTTTTAATGTTGTCTAGGCCATTTGCAAGGGTTTGACAGACTTTGAACGAGATGTGTTTATTATAGTTCAATTGACCACTTGCGTAATAGACAAAATTTTGATCTAGACAAAAATTTCATCACAGCTTGAAAGAGCATCACAAAATTAGTAATATTCCAAAGTTTCGTTGCGAAACTGGTTGTAAAATGCGGATAATATAGCCTTGCAAAGTTTGTGACTGAAACTTGCAAATTTCGAAAGGCTATATTATCCGCATTTTACAACATTTCGCAACGAAACTTTGGAATATTACTAATTTTGTGATGCTCTTTCAAACTGTGATGAAATTTTTGTCTAGACCTGTTTAGATCAAAATTTAGTCTATTACGCAAATGGCCAATTAACAGGATTTTTTTTATTGACAAGTATTGTGCATGGAGAATATATGAGCATAAAGAATACAGATCCAAGACGTCTATGAAAGTAAACAATTTTAAAAAGTATTATATAGAAACAAAAAAGGCGTTAGGCAATGATTCGAGAAGATTGTTGCTAAAATTATACGGAAATGGAAAATGTTCACAAACTGGTTATTTTCCAGGTTGTTTTAAAACTGTTGCTGACAAGAGTATAGCAAGCACTCTGATAGCAACGCCTTTTCATTCAGGCAATTTAAATTTATTTACTTTTCAACATGGCCACCGCCTTGACAACGTAACGACAAAACAATTCGCTTTATTAACGTTCGCTTTATTAACGTTCAAACATTTTGCACAAAATATTTGGCGTTCCAAGGTCGACTTCAAGGTCAAAATTAGTAAGCCTACAAAATACTCTCTTTATAACGTTGTGGTGGTAGTTTACAGCGATTTTGTTCACATGTATTCGTAAATATACTGTCATGCTTCGGGCCGTTCGATTATTACGAAACTCATTAATAATTTAAGAAACACAAAATAAATCATGAGCGTGAAGAATGCTGATTTTAATTTTCTCACCAAATATCATTCATTTATTTTAAATTATTAAAGAATACGAATGTTCTCATCAAAACATTCTACAAGCCATTTACAACATTCGCGTATGTGTTGTATAACTTGTATGGAATGTAGAAATTCTCACCATCGTCTAGAGTTTGTATATCCCATACAACACGGTCATACAACACGACCGCTCATATTGTACATAGTACATATATTGTCTATGTCAGGTTTTCAGTAGTGTTCCAAACATTTACTTCTAATAAATCTATTTATTAAATTTGCCTTGCATTTATCAATAAATGATGTCACGCAATTACTTACTATTTGTGTTGAGTTCTCAATTCCAGAACACGTTGGATATTGTACATTACTGGGATCATATTTAACAAAATGTCTTGTGTTAGATAATGGATACTCCAATGCCCACACAACGGGAACTGTCTTCTTCAACCTGTAATGATAACAAAAACAGCTTACATACTAAGTAACTTAGGTCATTGAATGCACTGCCTGGTTAAAAAAGCCCACAAAACTAAAGAGTGCCTATAGGAATGTATTTTCCTGTATAAGAAGTTCAGATCGAACTGTATCCTTTAACATATTTTCAAATTTTTAACGTACATTATGACGGTTTTGCATGCATTATGCTGGGCATTGGTTTTCATCATAACGATTATGATTTCTGCCTGGTTCTGCCGTTGTGAACACCCAAGAATATTTACGGGAATTACACAATACAGACTGCTTCATATAAAGAGTCTATCGCGGTTACTCTTTAGAAAACGACGCAATTATGCAATATTTGAAAGTAAGCCAGTCTCCTCCCTCATTAGTTTTCCCAACACTATTACGTGCTCTTTGCGAAATATTGCGTACCCAACATATATTATTCGTATTAGGCCAAAACTTACTTCACTGCAAAAACTTTCTTGTATTCTCCAGGTAGAAACTTTCTTGGCTGACCAAGATCTTGCTCAACCACCGGGAACGTGTTCACTGTGATGCTTGACGAAATTTCCAGAAATCCTAACTCTCCCCCAGGTTCTATAGATGGCGTGGGAGCACTGAAGAAGTTTTGAGATCCAGGATCGAGGTATACATTGTGAGGATTTTTATTGTCGTAGCCAAACCAAACCAAGATATAATCATGGTATTGGCTTATGATGCAACTTAATGTAGGTATTACTGGTAATTTTTCAGTACCTGCATCCCTCGGATCTCCGTATTGCGCATGCTCAGTATAACATAAAATATCACAACTCTCTCCAACATGTGTTAGATCACAGCTTGTACATCCAGGTTGGTCCCAGCCCTCTTGACATATTGCGCAATCTTTGCCTCTCCAGTAACCAAGTCTGCTGTCATTGTGACACACACAATTATCTTGTCTCACACCAGATGCATTTCCATGGAAACAACTGACATTGCATCCGATAGGCCAACCAATAAATCCGTTCACACAGTCCTCGCAATTTGCTCCTGTATACCGCTGGGCACATTGTTCACAGGCCTGTCCTACGAAATTATGTTGGCATGCGCAGTGAGGTACACGGCCACCTTTATTTAGTACACAGTTCCCGCGGTTGTTACAGGGAGGATTCCCAGGACAGAGTAACTTACTACAATCTGGTCCACCAAAACCTTGATTACAGAGACATTCAGGTAGAACATTTTCGGATGCCCGTATACACACACCACGCTGGAAACAATCAGGATCTCCAGGACAATCCGAGAGTTCACAAAGATCGCTTCGCCACCCTTCTTGACACACACAACTGTTGTTTGCGCATGTGCCGTGCGCTGAACACGTAAGATCGCAGGCTTGGCCTGAGTAGCAAGAATCACATTTACATATAGCACTGTTAGGCGGATCTTCATTGCCATGGATACAAGGTAACTCACACGATCTACCCATGGTGTTGTCAGTACAGTTTACACACCGCGGTGGTTCGACACTTCCATCACATGTACCCTTACCATTACAATCAGGGACTCCGGGACAATCAGGGTTTTCACAACCGATCCCCTTCCATCCCTTATCACAATGACATTCTTGATTCAAACTTAGACATCTTCCGTGCCCACTACAATCCTGCCCTATCCCTGGACATCCTATCCTGCCACACGTGTCACCGCGCCATCCTACATCACACTTGCATGTTCCATTTTCACACTGACCATGACCACTGCACTCCTGACCGCAGTCCACGCCACTGTAGCATTTATCACATCGACAGTCTTCGTCATTTGTCGCAGACGTATCGCCAGTAATCGTAACCACACTTCCGTTAAAACACCGTCGCTCGCATCCTTTACCAAAGTAGGTGTGGTCGCAGGACGTACACACCGGAGGATCATATTTCTCTCCATCACACGTACCATGGTTACTACAGTTTCCTCCTCCGGCGCAATGCGGAATCTGACAGCCCACGCTTTTCCAGCCTGGGTTGCACGTACATTGTCTTAATGAAGGGATACACACTCCGTGTCCACTGCAATCACTTCCCCACCCTGGACATCTTAGCACATCACATGTTGCCCCTCGCCATCCATCAAATCCACAGTCGCAGGTACTGTTCAGACAAATTCCTCTTCCTGAGCACTCTACGTCACAGCTTATCCCACCGAAACAATCTTTACACTCACAATACTCCTCATTATCCACTGTTTTCACCACTGTTCCGTTGAGACATTTAGTTTGACATGCATCGTCCATCCAGCCGTCATCACAGGTACATGCAGGGATATCTGAGGTCACAACACACTTGCCATGACCACTACACTGTGGTAAGCCGGGACATACAGGTATATGACAACCTGATCCTATCCATCCGCTATTACACTGACAAACACGCTGCACGCTGAAACAAGTCCCGTGACCAGAGCAGTCGATATTACTTAATCCAGGACAGCCTAAACAATAAACAAAATTAATATTGAATGGGTTTTTTATACAATCTAACCTTGCTTGTCATTTAGTCCCGGCCAAGTGATTGTCACCAATACGAAATACTCTGCATCTCCTGTGCTGTATGCAAATCTGCCTTTGTTGATTGCAAAAGAGTATATATATATATAATTTAATTGTATGAAATGAAAATCGGACCTAATGTTATGTATTGTATTATGACTTTATTATGGCTTAACCACGTGTTTCATGTAAATTAAAGCATATATCATGTACATGTAAATATAAATATCATTGTTTCTGAAAGTAAGCTCGCATAAAGTGATGCCATATATGAAGAACTAACGTGAGAACATTTAAGCATGATTATATTTTGCAGAAATATAAAAGAAATCTGAGTCCGTGGAAAATATTCATATCAAGGATACTAATTACTCCAGTTATGTACAGATCACTGTTCGCTTACCAGGTACATCACACAGATCCCCTCTCCATCCTTCAAATCCACAAACACACTTTTTATCCAGACATGTAGCGTTCACTCGTCCTGAACACAACTGGTCGCAATTAAAGCCAGTATAACAAGAATCACATGTACATACATCCGGGTTTTCTTCTGATGCGGAGCCATGCTGACAACGAATCTCGCAGGCTCGCCCTATCCAACCTTGTTCACAGTCAACACATATTGGACCAGCGGTTTCATCAATCACACATCGGCCTCTTCCGTTACAATCTGGTTCCCCAGGACAATCTGAGTTTTGACATCCGAGACCTGATTGGGAGATATAAGAAGAGGTCGACAAATTAAGCTCTAGAAAAACTGGCAAACACTGTAGCGGCTCTTCAAAATTAACTCCAATGTCGTCAAATGTTTCGTAGTTTATCTACCATTGGAACTTTATTACATGGAAACAAAAATTTAAAGACAAACTTCAAAGTTTGTTTCCTCGAATGTTTTCCGGTCTTCCAACATTTGAAAACATTCTTGGGAGGACAAAATTTGCCTATCAGCGGGCAAAAATTGAACAAATTCAATAAACGAATATTGTTTTCCAATGGTAATTTATTTGTCGGAGAAATGTATTGTTTTCTGGTTTGCAAACTTAGCCAGAAAGCAAGGCGTTACGACTAAAGAAACTAGCGTCATTTTTCGATAACGAGATGTTTGTCGACCGGAAAGGAAGGTTTTGGGGAAAATGCAATAATTGTAAAATATTACATTTTTACGCTTTTTTTTTTATCTTCTTTTTGCTTAAAATATTTATGGTATGATAAATAAACAATGATAGCTACTGATCAGTATAATATGCCACTCACCTCTCCAGCCAGAATCACATACACAGGTCTGTGAATCCGCGAAACATGTGCCATGTCCCGAGCAATCCTTATTTACACCTGGACATCCTCTTCTTTCACAAAACTTTCCTCGCCATCCCTCAAATCCACAATCACACTCGCCCTTGACACAGAGACTGCTCTTGTTTGAGCAAAGTGCTGAACAATCTAGACCATTGTAACAAGGCTCACATTCACAGATATAGTCGTCAGAGGGATTGCCATGGATGCAACGATGTTGACAGGCCACGCCCATCCAGCCTTTGGAACAGTTACATGTTCCTTGAGCATTCACACTGTTTTCTGAAACAATAATAACAACACTTTATTTAACCTTCAAAAAATATGACAAATTTATAAAAGTTGCAATTAAAAGAAACCAATAATGGCCGCAAGAAAAAACCTTTACATAGGTTAAAAATAAGATAAATGTACCTTTTTAACGACGAATTTGCTCAGTTGATGAAAATTATTTTGTTTCTGTCGTGCCAAGAAATGAACTTCTGGTTCACTTGACGGAGAACTCGAGCACAAATTAGAGACTATATTTATGTTGTCTCTATTCTGTGCAGCAAGTCAGGGACAGTTTCGCATGGAATAATATCAAATTTCGTGAAGTGATATCAAAACCAATAAAATTTCACAGATACAAAACTATATAAATGTAGTTGTTTCGAACGGTTAGCAACCGTTCAGGAACACCTTGGTAGGCGGTTCTCACCATCCTTTAATTAATTCAGCTTCGTAACTTCGACGTTCCATCGTCGTGAAGAGTGCATTCTTATTGGCTATCAGACTTGCTCTACTTGACTAAATTTATTTACAACCTTTTCGAAGGTTATTCTACTTTTGAAAAAGGGATTTCTCACCTCGTGGAGGAACACAGATTCCATTGTCGTTACAGTCTGGAGTTCCAGGACAGTCAGTCCAGCTGCATGATGGTCCAAGCCATCCTGGGTCACATGAACATTGCTTCGTTGCAAGGTTACATGTACCATGACCACTGCAATCCTCCGGCCATCCAGGACATCCTGGTACATCACACAATACCCCTTTATATCCAAGGCGTGCATTACATACACACTGCCCATGCTCACAATGGCCATGTCCAGAACAGAACCATTGGCATCCGATACCATGGTAACACGTGTCACAGATACATCCCGAAGCATTGCCATAATTTATTCCGTGGACACAAGGAACATCACAAGCCTCCCCTGCCCAGTCTCTATCACAGTTACACCGGCGTGGGAATGAGGCCGCATCACAGCTACCATGACCTGAACAAGGTGGGTCTCCTGCACAATTAGCTATGCCACAGTCGGGTCCAGTCCACAACGGATCACACTCGCATTGTCGGGTATTAGTATTACACAGACCATTACCATTACAGTTCCCATCTACTCCTGGACATCCATCAAGTTCACAGTTGATCCCTTGCCATCCTACTTCGTTATTTGAATGGCATACACATTCTCCTTGTACGCAAGAACCCCGACCAGAACATTCCAGCTGGCACCCATTACCTGTGTAGCACGGGTCACAATCACAGATGTCGTCCACAGGTCGCCCATGTAAGCAAGGGTCATTACATGCAGGACCCATCCATCCCATGGAACAGTCAGTGCATTCTGGAGTTTCACGATCAGTACTGTTGCAGAATCCACGCCCGAAGCAGTTAGGAGTTCCAGGACAGTCAGGCACATGACATCCAATGCCTGTCCAACCTGAAGAAATAAAAGAACTGCTGCAGAACAGAAACACAAATATCAAACGTTGTGTGAATTACGGAACAGCCACTCAAAACTCTCAAGCTCATCGTCGATCATTTCTCAGTAATCGAGCTAGAAATGAAAGCCGAGACTAGCTTCCTATTATATTTATCATTTATAGACCTGCAGCGAGGGGGGTTCGGCGAAATATTACCCGAACTCCGAAGTGATATTTCGAGGGTAATATTTCGTCGAATCTCCCGAGTGGAGGGTCTCGATGTTTTATTTTTGGATTAACGCAAGTATCGTCGCTTTTCTTTCGAATCACATATCGTTTGAAATATTGATGATAACATTTTTCAAAATTTGCTTCAAAATTTAAAAAATAATCCCGATGTTTTCATCACTCCTTAGTATATTTTGTTGGTCATCTTGTTTACGTGATCGCCGCACGTGGTTTACGCGGATCACCCGGGTGGTATGATCAAATCGCCATGTGATACGATTCAAGTCACCCGCTTACGTCAAATACGATGACGTAAGGCGCGATTTGATGACAAATTTCACACTCACGTGGCACAAACTTATCTTTCCGATCGGACACTTTGAATTTGGGTATTAAAATTAATAACGAATTATGTTTAATTTGAAGCATTTGTGAGAAAAAAACCCGTTGATAACTTCATAAAATATAGTACCAAAGAAAATCCAAATAAAGTACATATTTTGATGGTAAATATATGAAAGAATGGAACTTACTTTATATTAAGATACTGTACGTACTCTCTTTGAACATTAGGCTGCCCGACGTGCCCGTGATGATTACTAAGAGGCAACGTTTTAATACCAGCTCCCAGGTCTTTTATCAAAGGCCAACAGCCTTTTATCAAAGGCCAACGGACTACTAACCTGGATCACATATACATGTTTTGTCAGCACTGTTACAGCTACCATGTCCACTACAATCCTCTGCTATCCCTGGGCATCCTGGTACTTCACACAGAGATCCTCGCCATCCACTAAGTTCATCACAAAGACAAGATCCATTTTGACATTTTCCATGATCTGAACATTCTTGAGTACAACCAAGGCCTTGAAAAAACATGGAAAATTTAGGACTGAACTAGACGTGACAAGAAGTTGGGGAAATGTGTAGCGGCACCTTATATGGCATCTCCTGTTACACAAACTTGGAAGTGGTGATGCTATTCTTCAAAAAAGTGTTGAGTTGTTCTTCTTGAATTATGTGAAACAAATTTAAGGAATAATGTTCAAATATTCTAGTCTCCTTCAGATGGCTCGACCGAAACGTTGATTTTTGATGCAGCTTTTCTACTTCAATACACCCTTCCGGAAAGTACGTCACTTTGGCTATGGCGCTCGTTTTCGTATATCTGACATCAGTTAAAGCCCAAGGCCCCAAGTCTCAATCACGAAAATGAAGCAAGGTGACGTACCTTCCGGAAGCGAGTATTGCAAGTACTGTTTTCGACATAAATATTACTAATTATTATATACACAAGGTCTGGATATGAGGTATTCTGCAATCTGATTGGTTCTCCACTAGAAGGACATTAGCTAATATCCTGCTAATAGTAGAGAAAAACAAGATGTTATTCCACTCACTATAACTGTTAAATACATAATTAAATACATAACTAAATACATATCTAAACACATGACGAGGTAAGCGCAGTCCAAAAGGCCTTACCAACATAACATGCATCACACATGCAAACACCGCTGTCCATTGGTTCTTGCTTTCCATGTGTACACGGGTATCCACAATCAGCCCCCATCCATCCCAGGCTACAGTTCGTGCATCGTGGTGGGTTGAACGTCGCATTACAGAAACCTAGAGAGGTTAAACAAACAATTAAAAATATATCGGTTTCTTCGCACACGTAAATTTTTCGTCGTTTTGTTCGTAGATTTATAGTAGCTGGATGTACATGCTGTGTTCTTTAGTATCAGTTTGGTTTGGTTAAGCTGCAAGTACTTGGTGTATTGTACAGTTCATCCCATGATAGCAAGTTCATTGATAGTTTTGTTTGTAAAAAGTACAAAGGAATATGAATGAGTAGCATTTTGTTAAACTATATATACTCCTGGTTAATACAGATTGGAAAAAACCCAGCACAGGCAAAACAAACTACTGCAAACAAAACAGCAGGAACTTTTGTACTGTTTTGTCGTTTTGACGTCGTAAAAACAAGTATTACATACTGGTCGCTAGCTGGCATCCTACCTCATTCTCGTAGCCAGAGCCCTTCTTCGCGCGGTACGACGAGGGGCTCTGGCCAAATCCATATTCCGAACTGGCATCTGATTGGCTAGTTCTAACACCGGACATTGTTTTCTTACCATGTTTTTATGGTATCCGGTTATGGATTTGGCCAGAGCCCCTCGTCGCACCGCGCGTAAGAAGGGCTCTGGGTACGAGAATGGCATCCTACCTCTGTCCAGACAGTCGGGATTTCCAGGACAATCAGGGATCTCACATCCAACCCCAGTCCATCCGGCGTCACATGTACACTCATGTAGTGCGCTGTTACATTCTCCATGACCACTGCAATCCTCATCAATTCCTGGACAACCTGGATTATCACATAATGTACCTTGCCATCCTATATCGCACCTACATGATCCTTGAATAACCCAGCCATGTCCTGAGCATTCACTGTCGCAACCTAAGCCAGCCCAGCCGGGATCACAGACACAGTTACCGCTATCCATAGGTCGTTGAACACCGTGAACACATGGATCATTACATGCTGGTCCCATCCAACCCGCTGTGCAGTTCTGACATACTGGTGGGCTTACAGAACTGTTACAGTAACCTCGATTGAAGCAGTTTGGAGAACCAGGACAATCTGGTATTTCGCAACCTAAGGAAGAAATTATCTCTAAAACACCCTTTCTTCATAATTTACTTCATTCTCGATATGATAGAGCTTGAAAATTATTTATCTAAAGGAATTTTTATGAGCATTATTAGCATGAAGCTAGACAGACAGTATTACGAGACGGCCAGAAAAATCATTTTTTTTGAACTTGTTACATATCGTGAATGAAATAAACTTAATATAACCAGAGAAGAAATATTAATTTCAAAGATTGGAGCTAACCAAACGAAAACAAATAATACAATAAAAGATAATGATAAAAACTAACCTTCCCCTGACCAGCCATTATAACAAGTGCACTTGTGTATAGCTCCGTTACAACTTCCATGTCCTGAGCAATCTTCATTAATCCCTGGACATCCCATTATGTCACATAAACCTCCTCTCCACCCTACATCACACTCGCATGTACCATTATTGACCTTACCATGTTCTGAACACTCACTGTCGCAGCCAACGCCACTGTAACCATGGAAGCATACACAATTGCCGCTGTCCATTGGTATCTGTAGACCAAATGTGCAGGGATCATTACAGGCAGGTCCCATAAAGCCTCGAGTGCAGTTTTCACATCGAGGGACATCGAGTGACGGATTACAAAAACCTCGTTGAAAGCAGTTAGGTGCCCCAGCACAGTCTGGAATATCACACGCCTTGCCTGTCCAACCTTCATAACAAGAACACTGATGACGTGCTGCATTACAGTCCCCGTGACCACTGCAGTCCTTATCTATTCCTGGGCATCCTGGTATTTCACACACGTCACCTCGCCAGCCTACATCTGGGTCACAGAAACACGATGTATTTGATTGGCAGACTCCTCGTCCTAGACATAAGCTCGTACACCCCTTTCCTCCGTAACATGGATCACATTGACATACACCGCTGTTCATAGGAAACTGCATTCCATGTGTACATGGTTCATCACACGCAGGTCCCATCCAACCTCGCGAGCAATTAACGCATTTAGCACCCTCTGGATATGGAACACACACGCCACGTGAGTTACAGTTAGGTTCACCAGGACAATCAAGTTGACTACAGTCAATACCTTCCCATCCTGGATTGCAATAACATTTCTGTAATGCACTGTTACATAAACCATTTCCTGAGCATACAGGAGTACCTGGACACCCCCCGCGCTCGCAATGTGTTCCTTGCCAATACCCCTCACATTTACATGTTCCATTAAGACACTGCCCGTTTTCACTACACTCGCTTTGACAAAATTTCCCTGAATAACAGCTATCACACTTACACACACTATTCTCACAAGTGCCTTTGCCTGAGCATAAGTACTGACATTTCCCCCCACTATAGCAGGAGTCACAAACACATTTTCCTAAGTTGTCGCATATACCATTACCACTGCAGTCACGTTGGGGATCACAAAGATGCTCACATCGATACCCTACATAGCCACTGTTACACCTACAACCTCCTGACTCCGTACACTGACCATGACCTAAACACGTAACACCAGGATCACAGTGGTACGAACAACTCACACCATGATAATTGTGACCACATGTACACCCTGTGCTTGACCATACCCCATGTCCACTGCACTCGTTACCAGAAAAGCAGATCTGTCCATCGTCACCACGTACAGCTCCACTTCCAGGTGCACTACCGCCTTCAACAGCTGTCCTGTGTCCTGACGGATTGATGTTCTTTAAATTAGAGAGTATTCCTCGGTTTATGTACCTGGGAGACTGTGCTCGAATGTACCCCCCAGCTCCTCCGCCATGGTAATAATTGCATGCAGGATACCTGTTTCTGTAACCACCACTACCACCTGCTACTTGCATTAATCCATGACCATCTATCGCTTCGCCATCTATCCATACACTTCCCCCGCTTCCACCACCGCCACTTCCACCACCATTAACTCCATTTGACACCAAGAGTCCCTCGTGATCCACCAGGTGGCTGCTAAACAGACGAATGACACCACCACCTTTACCACCGGAACTGCCACCGCTGCTGCCAGAAAGTACTGGATTACACACTTCACCATATTTTCTACCACCTGGGACGAGAAGATGATTAATATTGGGGAAAAAATCAAATAATAAATTTTAAATAAAAGATGATGAATAGATCGCGTCAAATAATTAATATTATTATATATCAATAGTCAAAGTCGCATTTTTCTCGTGTTTTATTGGTTGAGAGCATATCACGTGAGAGTGACGAAATTAGGCTGTCTCCCTCGCAACAGCGCGAGAGGGAGATAATACGTTATCGACCGGCGAATAACAAAAAAATCACGTGCGCCATCACGTGAAGATGCGACCTTTGGACATGCCTAGTACGTAATTAAAACTTTCGCTTTAAGTAACTGCAGTGTAGCCAGTGTTTAATATAACGTTTTAACAATAAAATATTTCATGTATTTACGTTCATTTGTTCTTTAATTTGTTGTTTCTTTGACTATATTGATATATAATAAAACACTTACTGTATTTACTGAGACCTCGGGAAAGCAGTGTGTTTTGTGGACCCTCGACCGTCGAAGTTTCCCTCGACACATATCGACGGTCTCGGGTCCACAAAACACACTGTTTCCCTCGGTCTCAGTAAATAAGTGATAAATAGTTGCTATGATGCTTTGTTTTCTGTATTTAACTCAATTTTACTCTGTCTAACACAAGAGTAATTATGAAGATGAGCTGGCTTAAAACGTCCTCACGGCAGTCAATGGGAAGCCGTCTGTGTTTGTGTGAATAAGACGATGTCCATAGCGACGCCGCGGTTGGTGTACAGACGCACTTCATCAAACCACTGTTATGTTTCTCCCAGACTGCTGATGTTCTGTTATTAGCATTTTATTTTACTGGAGCATTAGAATTGTGTGTGTCTGCTTTTCGGTAACCGACGTATTATTTAAATTATCAGACCAAAAACGGGCTTACCTGAGGCATCATTACGTGGCCCACAGGAGCAACCTGCTCCGCGTCCTCCACCCCCACCATGCCCGGCGCCACCTCCAATCCCCCCACAACTTGCACCAGGGCCCAGGCCAGTTGCTGTAGCTCGGCCAGAACTATGGAATTTGGCGTCATGATCAACTTTGATGTATTTTGAAAACATTTCAATTGCATCACTTGTTACCACTCCGTTATATTCCACGGCAACAGTGCCAGTATGTACCTGCACTGCTCTGTCGACATTCTGTACAGCGGATATGACTTCAAATTTTCCATTAGCCTTTACAGTTATCTTTTTAAACCAGTACTTCCGATCCAGTCCCGTTCCGGTGTATTTGCTTGAACAATTGAAGCAGCCTGAATGACCACTTATATGTAACTGCGCATGACTTGAAGCGTACAGCCGCAACTCTCCTATACCGTAGGCACCCCCATGTATTTCCAAACAGGGCGAGCGTTTTGCTGCTAGTTCTGTAAGCTCGGGTAGTACTAGCTCACCTCCTTTCCTGATGACATAATTTACCATCGTGCGCATGCGTACTGTGTCTTCATGAGTATAAACACGTGTACCGGAAATAACGTCGAAAATTCCAGTTCCATCACCAGAGAAGTAGCGAACTTTTATTTCAGGTACGCTGTTAGATATCTGAAGAAAATATAGCAGAAAAAATTAATCCCTTGATCGAAAAAAGTCCCAGTTTGCCTACGTTTCAAATTAGTTGCTAAGAACATGGCTTTGTGTCTCATGAAGTGATGCTAATAAAACACAGTTATCCCTTCGATAATATCTTCACTAATAGTTCGAATATATAGAACTATAAATGTGGTCAACGTACTTGTTGTAAAGATACAAATGCTTTCCTTGTTAGTTTTATCTCATCAAACACATGATAATATCCACCAAGTTCATCCAAGAACACCTTTAGTCCCGCAGTTTCTTCTCTATTTCTTCCATCTATTCTTAGGACCCTCTGTACTGAAACCCCATCCCTGACTTCAATGTATGTCGTTCCAGGCCCTCCAGAAGGTGACCCAGCGCCACCAAGAGCGGCGATAGCTCCTCGGAAATCAAATGGTTGAGAGAGATAAATACCAATACGGCCACCAGAACCACCTCCAGTGCTTGAAGATCCTGCATACAAAAGTTTTGAATGAGGTTGAATGAGAAACAAGTAACATTAGTACATTTGCCTATTCAGCAAAGTTCAAGCTTCTTCTTAACTTACAACAGTCGAGTCTTTCATCATCTTTGTAAATATGCATTACAGACTTTATTATATTCATTTTGAAATCAATGGTGTTTCCTGCAATCTGATTGGTTCACAGGAGTGCGATTTCAGCACGAATCGCACTGCGATTCGTCCTGAAATCGCACTGCTGTGAACCAATCACATTAGAGTGCTGACTTCAGCTAACCAATCATATTTAATCATAGGATTCAAACAGCCAATCAAATTTAACAAAAATGTGTTATGGCAAATAAGCACAAAAACAAAAAAATTACATATATGTCATGAATATGATTTAAAATTAAGCAATTTTTTGCACATAAAAACAAACTAATATGGATAGCTAAAGTAAACTATCAAAGAATTGCAAATTTCACAAATAGTAACATAATCTTCTATCAAATATGGTCAAAACGCCAACAAAAGCAAATTTAAATCAGGGAAAACAAAGGTAAATTCGCCTATCGTATTTCCAGTTTTAAATGCACAAAACTGCACCAAAACTCTTTCAAATCACTCGTAAAACCTACAATATCTTTAAACTTACTTGTGTTGTCTCTTATTCTTTATAAATGTCTTCATTTCTTTAACAATTTAGATTTTTGAACGTATAAACTATATAATTACAAAACCTCATCTTGTTCGCTTTATATTGTTGCTATGCTACAGCACTCAGGGAGGTACCGGAGGTGTGTCTTTTGCAAACAAAAACGTTTCCGGTTTACAAAAATGTTTAAGATTTCAAAATGAATATAATAAAGTGGAAATTGAACTTCGTGTCGTGCAATTTTGGACTGAAATCACGCGTTTGATTTCAGTCCAAATTGCACTCCACTCAGTTCAATTACCATTATTTACTTGAAGGCCATGTAAAGTCCGTAATGTAAACAAAGGCTTTGTTTACATTTTGAACTCAGTGCTATTAGTTGTAAAATATGATTAGATATATATTATAGTGAATTTTTAACACTCTTCTGGTTCGCTATGCTTATAAATGAATACAGGCTAGAGATTCAATTCAAGAAAGTTCGAAAGTTGCGAAATATTAATAACATTCCAATGGTCGGCAATGGTCGGGTCCCGACCATTGGAATGTAGGCCTGCGCAGAACGGACATGCAGAACGGACTTTACATGCTCTTTAAGTTGAACAACGTTCAAGGTCACGGAAAAGTGGCTCATTTTTACTTGAGAAAATATAGTCTACCATGATAATTTTTGTGTATGTTGGTGTTATGTCCTCAGGTGAATATGTTTGTGATGTTACTCTGAGCATGCATCCACGGTGGGAATCGAACACGCGACCTTTGGGAAACCAGTCCAAGGCTCTACTAACTGACCTACGAAGTCAAGTCGGTTCGAATTGGTGATATTTCGGAACTAATTCCTTCGATATCAATGTATTCTAAGACATGATACTTTTTTGTGTGCGTTGGTTTTATGCACTCGGGTGAATATGATGTTTGTGGTGTTACTCTGAGTAATACATCGATACCGACGGAACTAGACTCAGTTCCGAAATACACCAAATCAAACAGACTTAACCTCATAGCTCAGTTTGTAGAGCTAGTGGTCTAGTATCCCGAAGGTCGCGGGTTCGATTCCCACCGTGGTCAGGCGAACTTTTCAGCTTGCCCGGTGTGGATGCACACTCAGAGTAACATCGTAAACATCATGGTCTACCACTGACTAAATCCAGTTGTTTAATAAAACCTGAAACAATTATTAATTTAGCCAAATAATCTCACATTTATGTCATTTAAGAAATTCTCACCTCCATGACATGCAAGTTGCCCATAACCAATCAGAAGCGACGTAGTGATGGTTAAACTACCACCACTTCCGGCACCATATCCGGTTGCACCATTAACCCTCAATGTACCATCGACTCTTACAAATCCACCAGCTGTCACATTTATCCATGAACCGCCACCACTACCGCCACCTCCGCTGCCTGGATAACGCGGTATATAGAGGGATCCGTAGTATTTTCCAGTGCCAGCGTTTCCACCAAGGGAACCATAACTTCCACCTTTAGATCCAGAGCCAGCACCAGGCCCTTGAGTTGCAGAATATCCAGCACCGTCTCCGTCCAGACTCCCACCACTTTCAATCACAATTCGGTCCAAAATAAAGAACATTTCACGTGTGTTGACTTTGAACAGCCCGCCTTTTGAAATTTAAAAAATATCATGGGAGTACTCCTGTAAGTAATTACTAAAAAATAGTTATAGAAATATAATTTGATGTGGAAGGTCCACGAAAGGTTTCGTTTACGAATTGGTTGCCCAAGCTCTGTGTGTGGTCGATGTATAGAAGAAATAGACAAAGTAATAAGTTGAAATGATGCCTAAAAGCTAGGAATACAACAATCTGCTTGTAGTTTTCAGGGAATAACGTTGAATCACTATCAATCCGCAGCAGTATGTTGAATTTATTGTTTAATATATCATTTGCTTTACTCCCGTCCATTTTCAGCTCGTTCCGTTGAGACCGCCTTATACTGTGTATCATCTACTACTTAGAATGCATATGATACACAATATAAGGCTTGTTCAAAGGATTGAACTGAAAGTTGACCGGAGTAAAGGGAAAAAAAATATTAATACACGTTCAAGTAAGTGATAAAAACTGTGCATTATTTCATTATTTCTCGACACGACTCACAGAGCTTGGGCCATTCATGGTTTATGTTTTTGCAATGGGTTTGTTTTGTAAGTTTGTAAAGAAGCAATAAGTCATAGCAGCCTTAAGCTTCATTCTCTTTGGTATCTTTCAATTTTTGTTAAACGAAGACAGAAATTTGTCCGTCCACAAGCGCTTTCGCATCAGTCAAGGTGTGTTGTACAATTTTGAAGCGGCTTTCCTAACCATGTTTATTTTCTCCTACTCCTTCACAAACTCGCGTCTATGGCCGGCAATGCCTACCTTTTTTGATGACAATATCTGACGCTATGACCTCGGCACGATATGGTGTCATGGCAACAGTGAGAACACCATCATTTGCCACAACCATTTCGGGAATGACAAGTTGACCTGCGGTGAACGGATCAAATGGCCGATCATTATACCATCGCGCATGCTCCGGAAGTATAGCTGTATGAGCCGTCCCACTGACCAGTATATTTCCATTTCTTTCTATTACCAGTCTCTCTACGCCAGTAACGCGGCCTCGCAAGGTCGTAGTTTCCCCTCGCAGTATCACTTCAGTTGGAAATATAATTTCTGAGAACTCGCTGATGTAGAATCCACAGGGAACATCTAGGTACGTATGGGTACTTTCAACAATAAATACAAACAATCTTTGACGTGATGTCATCTTTATGACACCAGTCTTGTCCCCAGTCACTTCGTGCGCGACTACTGTGACATTCCGTGCTCCTCTTGGATGATAGAAAACCACGTGAGACTTGCCTCCCACTTGCATTTCATCAAGCTCGTAGAACAAAGTTTCATTTTCCATAACAACGGCCGGCCAGTCTGAATCTCGTCCTTCGTTATCGATCTTCAATTTTGAATGTTCAGGTTTGAAGTCTGTGAAGTTTCCATTAGGATTGTATTTTATTTCACGATATTGCGGGCCACGACTGCTTTCATATTTATATACAGTCCCTGCGCCTCCAACAAGAGTCCTGGAGCTTGCTTCTCCTCCAACTGCCCTGTACGTCCCTCCATACTTATTTTTGAAATCTACGTGTATTCCAATACGTCCTCCAGATCCTCCACCACCCCCAGATATCCCATTACCACCATTGACATTTATCTCACCATGTCCACTCATGTTTAAAGCTTCAATAAGAACAGTACCTCCGCTACCTCCTCCTGATTGGGATTTCCCACTTTGACCTTGAGCTGTGATCAAGCCATCCAGGTGTAAGTGGTCTTGTGCTTGCCACCGGAGAGTGCCGCCACCTTGAGGAAACAAATAGAAATCATCATTCCGTGGCATCACTAATGCTCACTTCTAAACAAAACAATCTACTGTTCTTTCCTTTTATTCATATAGTTTGTTATCTATAGCCATTTGCTGAGTTTGCAAGCTTTTGTTTTATGTACACACCAGCAAATATGGGGCGTTCTATCGTAAAACAGACTTCAACAACACAAATATTATGTTAGATGACCTTCGTACATGGCTTCACACCGGGCAAAATACTTCATTTTGTCAGTCATTTGAAGGTGTGTCATCTATTATACACAATATAATAATAATTAAAAATATTATAGTACTAGAGTACCAACCTTGCCCACCAGCTCCATATCGTCCAGCCCCTCCACCACTTCCTAGCATCAGAGGTTTCAACACTGAATCATACGCTTGTCCCTGATTACCACCATTTGTACCGCCACGCCCACCATGACCTCCACCTGTGCCATAATTCCCATGTCGATAACCTTTACCAATTCCAGTGCCAGACTCCCGGCCTTTTCCATCCAACACCAACTCTCCTTTAGTTTCCAGGTCCCCAACGGATGTATACAACACACCATGATTCATGAGCACTTTTCCTTCATATTTTATTTCAAATAGACTTGACGTCACTTGAATTATGACGTCATGCTTACGTAATAGATCGAGGATGCCACCTTTCTTGACAATGATATTAGCCAATGATGTGTTTCCTGGTTCTGTGACGTCAATATAAGTGCGGTTCTCCAGCAAAGCAGTTTGCGCTGTGGACGATATTCGAACGCGGCCGCTATCTTCTACAAAGAGATGATGAACGCCTGTCATGAGGCCGTGAATTTCCGTCCGCACACCATGTACGTGAAATTCGTACGGAAGAACCAGTTCTCCGAACTGATCAATCAAGTAACTGCATGGTGCTTCAGTACGGTTATTCTCTGATTCAACATATTCAACATATATCTTTTGGTGTTTTCGTATGTGGAACTGTCCAGTACCATCACCAATAAACCTAAGGAGGTGGAAAACAAAATAAATAAGTTTCTAGCGAACACATCCTCTAGCTTGAATAATTTGAACCGCATTTCTGTTTATCGCATAGTCGTTTTTAAAGACCGATACAACTTTGTTCATTGTATGCATAGAACGGCATGACAAGGCTCGATAATCAATCGCTTAGTATATAACATTTAACGTGTACATTAATTAATAGTGTATCATTTCTTCTCTGACAGAAAAATAAATCGACAATGATTGATTGTTTATACGAGGGTTGTTTATATTTTAAATACTGAGACTGGCGCTGTACCGCAAGATTTTAATCTTTCATTTAAGATGTTTAAAAAAATTAATAAATGGCTTAAAAAACGCCCCCCTTATGAATTTATTGGCGAAGTAATTTGAATAATGAAAACCAACGTTGCCTAAGCCGAGAAAACCAAAGCTAAGGTTTACTTAATTTTTTTATCACATATAAAACCACCGACATGGTAGTGATTTCCTTTCACTTTTCACCATGAATTATTGAATTTTTTATACATATGTCATATAATCGTTGGCTATAGTTCAGCAATGATAAATGATTTACCTGTGTACAATTACAGTTATATTCGTCACGTTATCTGGATGATAGACTAGCAATCTTGACTTTCCGGTCAACTCCATCTCATCAAACTCATATTCTGAAGTGTACTCTTCCCTCAACAAAGTTGCTCCAGGGACATCATAACCAGCGTTATCTATATGAACATATGTATGATCCACAGCTAGGTATGTCGTATTCCTACTCTTGCTGTACTTCAGTTCACGGTATTGTAAAGGTCTCAAATTTTCTTCTTTATAAATAGTACCAGCAGGTGCGCCATGTTCTCGTTTATTCCCCTGCCCCCCATGATCAGAAAACATGCCGCCATAGGTGTACCTCCAACGACAATGTATCCCTACTCGTCCTCCAGCACCACCACCACCTTCACCCTTTCCTTTACCACCCAAAACGGATATCTCACCATGGCCTGTCATGTTGGTTGATTCAATGAGAATACTTCCACCACTACCACCACCTGCATTTCCACCATTCCCATCTTCGCCATTGGCTGTAAGAAGACCGTTAAGTTCTAGGTATTTGCTGATTTTCCAGATAAGGTATCCTCCCCCAGAACCTCCCGTTCCTTGGCTGTTGCCTCCTCCACTTCCCAAATGCATAGGTGTATACACTGACCCATACGCCTTTCCACCGTTACGTCCACCAGTACCTCCATACCCAGCTCCACTTCCAGTTCCCCCGACATTCATGCCTGCCCCTGGTCCCTTCTCTGCGGGGAAACCAACTCCGTCCATATTTATTACACCTTTGCTATCGAGCCAGCCATAAGACGTGAATATCTCACCATGATTAATAGACATCTCGCCTTCGTATTTTACGTTAAGCTCGTCGCAATTCAATCGGAGGAAGTCTGTAACCCGACGGAACTCTACGTCACCTTTTCGTTTCACCACAACAACAGCGAAAGATAAATTCCCCGGCTCAGATAAAAGTACATAGGATGAATTTTCAACTAAAGCTGTTTGAGTAGTAGAAGTAAAGTCAATCTCAGCGCCACTTGAAACATACAGACGATGTACTCCAGTGATACGTCCTTCAATGACTGTTCGAGTGCCATGAACATGAAATTCCGAAGGCAGAATGATTTCTCCACCATTGTCAATCTTATAGCTGCAAGGTGCTTCAGTTTTGTTGCTCACAGACTCTACTACCTCAACAAATATTCTCTGTCGGTCTCGGATATGAAACTGTCCAGTTTTGTCACCAATAAATCTATGAACAGTCACGTTAACTATGGAGTTATTAGGATGATACACTAACAATCTGCTGTAGCCTGTCAGCTCCATTTCGTCAAATTCATACAAAGTAGTATCTTCCTCCATTATCATTGTCGCGCCTTCAACGTCAAAGCCTTCATTGTCCACGTGCAAGTACATATGATCAACAGCCAATACACTCGTATTCGTGGTCTTTAAGTATTTAAGGTGGCGGTACTGTAAAGGTCGAAAGTTTTCCTCGATGTAGATAGTTCCTGCAGGAGCACCAATATTACTGTGTCCTCCATGATCCGTCAATTTTCCGCCATACTTATACCTCCATCTACAGTGTATACCCACACGTCCACCTGCTCCTGCTCCACCAGAGCCCTTACCTTCCCCTCCGGCAACTGCAATCTCACCATGTCCTGACATGTTTGTGGTCTTAATTAAAATACTTCCACCGCTCCCACCACCAGCATGAACACCACTACCGTCTAAACCATTCGCAGATATCAAACCATTTATCTGTAAGAATTTTCCAACCTCCCATAACAGGCTCCCTCCTCCAGCACCACCCACACCTTGACCTATGCCACCACCACTGCCAGGAACATGGGGTGCATAAACAGAATCATACGGCAACCCACCACTAACACCAGCACCTTCACCGCCATGACCTGCCCCACCAGCAACACCATTTCTAGTCACTCCCTTACCTGGTCCTTGCTCCTCTGGAAAGCCCGTACCATCAAGCATCAATACACCTTGGCTTTCTACCCAAGCAAACGAACTCCGTAAAATACCATGATTTAGTATCATCAAGCCTTTATACTTAACTCTAAACAACCCACTATTGAGTATCAATGTATTATTGACCTTCTTGAACACAATTTTTGAACCACGTTTTACCAGAACAGAGCCAAAGGAAAAGTTGCCATTTTTATCAATCCTCAAATATTCTCTATTCTCAACTATCGCGGTCTGAGCTGTGGACGAAAATTCAATGACACCACCAAGAGCAATAATGAGATCGTGAATACCCGTAATCCTACCGTTAATTTCCGTACGTGTTCCGTAAATGTATACCTTTGAGGGGAACACAATTTCAGCGCCTTGGTCAATTTTAAAGCTACATGGAGCTGTAGTTTCATTCGTCATCGACTCAACAACTTCCACATAAATTGTCTGATTTTTGCGCATGTGAACTCGTCCAGTTCCGTCGCCAATAAAACGATGTGCGACAACAGTAACGTTAGGGGAATTTAGAGGATGGTCAATCTGTAGATTTGCATAACGCGTTAAAAACATTTCATCAAACTCGTAATATTCACTACTGTACTCCACTAGACTTGTTGAGAATGTAGTTTTTTTATCCCAGTTGTCAACCATAATGAACCTGTGTGTTGACACACTTTCAGTCCTGTTTGTTTCTATATTATATTTGATATCAGCATACTGGGGACCGCGTGCAGTCTCCTCAACGTAGACCGTCCCTGCAGCACCATATACTCCACCTGATCCACCATATGCTTCATATATCCCTGCGAACTTGTGTTTAAATCGAACATGGATTGCAACTCTACCACCTGCACCTCCTCCTCCTTGACCGGTGCCTGATCCTCCAATCACATTCACTGTTCCATATCCAGTTATATTTGTACACTCTATCAATAAACTTCCCCCACTTCCTCCACCAGAGTCACTTCCAGTACCATCGATTCCTTTCATTGACACGAGACCATCCAGTTCTAAAGTCTGTCCAATACGCCAGTGTAAGGACCCACCTCCGCGTCCTCCAGTACCACGACCATTTCCACCACCACTACCTAAATGATCAGGTCTAAGTATAGATCCATACCACCTCCCAGTACGATACTCATTTGATCCACCCTCACCACCATGACCAGCTCCAGTACCAATCTGTGATGAGGTAGTACCTCTCCCAGGTCCAGATTCACTACCATACCCAGTTCCTTCCAAAAGCACCTTGCCACGGCTCTCGACCCAAGCCCAAGATGAATCAATGTCCCCGTGATTAATACGCACTTCTCCCTCGTACTTTACACGAAATATTCCTGCAGTTAAAATCAAGGTGTCGTTTATTCGGGAAAAGGAAACCAGAGAACCACGTTGCACGATTAAAGTACCAAACGTAATATTTCCAGGGGTTGTAATAAACGTAAATGTTCCATTCTCTCGTATACCAGTTTGTGAAGTTGACGCGAAGGTGACGCTAGCACTCTCAGCGATGTAAAGTTGGTGAACACCAATAATAAAGCCATCAAACGTGGAACGTGTACCGAGCAGTGTAAGTGTTGAGGGAAACGTAATTTCTGAACGTGAATCAATTTTGTAGCTCACAGGCGCTATTGAGTAACCTTTTTCGGATTCAACTACTTCAACGAACATCTTTTGTGTGGGGCGTAAATGGACCAAACCTGTTTTGTCGCCAGAAAATTTATGTGCTACCAACGTAGCGTTTTCTCCATGAATCCATAATACCACGTGATTTCGTATTTCTAACTCGTCAACTTCGTAATATTTTTCAACTACTTTTTCAATTAATGTGGGTATATGTTTATTTCTGTTTTGATTATCGAGGATAAGTTTGGTAAATCCTTCGCCAAACACGGTATTATTATGTTCATCAATAGTGAAAGGTCGATGTGAGAGTCCTTTGTTCGTATCTGTGTAATAAATTGTTCCACATGCACCCGCAGGATTACCAAGGCCGCCCAGAGCCAAATACGTACCTGGAGAATATAAATATAACCATGTGAATATACATCTAACATACGGAAGATTCTTATGTTGATATTTTTACCTTGTGTTGCAAAAGATAGATAGATAAAGCTTCATTGAAACATGCTGGCTAGTTTCACTGCTTAATACTTACAACTATCATGGAGTTAAATTCGTGGCTAAGGCCTGTTCTAGAGGTAGAATTTAATGTGTTCTATTTCATGCTTCTGAATTTTAGTTGTCCGCAATTTAAGATAATTTCTGTCAGTTATTCAACGAAACTCGCCAAAAACTTCGACAACGTTAACCATTGAAAACGGCCATTTCTTAAATACAATTCTGCGGAATCGTGAACAGTGAATCGCTGACCAATCACATTGCCAATATTTGTTTTTCGCTTCGCTTCGCGCGAACAAATTCGTCTAGTGGGAAATGAGTTAAAGCTTCAAAGGATAAAGGCCTTCTTACCTGCATATTCTCTTAACCACGAGACATGGACTGCCAATCTTCCTCCAGCGCCTCCGCCGCCGCTCCCCTGGCCATCTCCTCCACTCACTTGAATACTTCCATGACCGGAGAACATCAACGTTTTGATAAAAATGCTTCCACCACTGCCACCACCGCTTCCTTGACTTAAAGCGTTTCCACCATTGTTGTCAATCACGCCGTCAAGATGAAGAAAATGACCACATTCAATCTAGTCATTAAAACGATGAAAGGAAAGAAATATATCATGTTCAGAACCAGTGTAAACTGTTTTAGGTTACAATGCTACTCCGAGTGGTGGCACACCTAGCAAGCCGCTCATTCGAGAGTTTGAACAAGAGAGCGAATTACGACGATGAAAACGTATTGACAATTTTTGTTCGTTGGCGCATTATCTTGCACATAATGCAACTCTTCAACGAAGACAAGCTATAGATTCATGTCTAGCTGTTTTTGTGTCAAAGTAAGGATTCGGGTCATTATTCATAAACAACGAGACATGTAACGGGAAGACAAGGTGAGCAACAAGCATTGAACTCGGTGTGAACAAGATAATTCGGGCAGATGAGCAAAAAGTAGCTACGTCTTCGTACTTCGTTGTGTCGCTCAAACGATCTAATATCACCTACACGGCTAAAAACAATCACGTTAATTGTTGCAATATTGATGAAAACAGGATTGAATAATGCTTTGCTGCCCACATTGTTCACAGTTGTTAACAATATTGAACAATATTGTTACACCGATTCAGGCTCAACAATATTGTTCAACATTGTTGACAAGCTAGTGTGAAGAACGTGGGCAGCAAAACATTGTTCAATCCTGTTAAACAGTGGGCTCAGCGTTTATAGGCGTGTAGTTCAATCGTCCTGACCTCGAGATCAGTTGGCATAGCGTTGGGCTCACGGATTCGATCCCATTGTGGTGAAACATTTTAAATTTTTTCCGTGTAGATACACTTGGAATTGCGTTGTAAAGTATAATCACCAGTTTGCTTTCCCGTAAACAGTATGGACACAAAATATCATTTAGAAGAAGTAAGATCTAAACAGAACAAAGTTATCACTAGTCGTTTACTAGTCGACCGTTTTCCAGAGTGTAAGAGGCTATTCAGCTCTTCCCAAAGAGGAGGAACAGGTTTAAAGACTTTATGATGATTAGAAATTCACTGACTTGGCTGTCTCACGTTTCACTCACATGCCTGAGTGGCTTGATTGTTCAATTATTAATTAGCTTGGTTGTTCTTATACACTCAAGTAAATAAATAGAGAATTAAAATCTACCTTAATAACACTTCCACCACGCCCGCCTTGAATACCTCCACCCTTACTCCCAGGATGTGTAGGTTCACTATAGGATCCATATGGATTACCACCTCCTTTATCTTCATGAAGCCCTCCATACCCCCCGTGACCACCGCCAGAACCTGACCCTTCAATATAATCCCCGGTTCCCAGGCCTGGATCTTTACTTCGAGCGGTTGTGCTTATCTTTCCTTCGCCTTCGATATCAATCGCTGTAGATTTAATGTAGAAATATTTTGCTAACATCAGTGTTTTTTGACGCATGGTAAAATACCCAATATCCAATTCTCCACCCTCGGTAAACACCAAATTTGCATTGTATTCTAAAGTCAACATCCCGAGATTAATGGCGACAGCCGACGAGTTCTCACGAAGTATTCCAACGGTGATCGAACCAGTTTTGCTGACGAGGCAAACTTTGGAGGTACTCAATGTAAATTTGATAACGCCCCTGAGTGTACCACGTAGATCAATCGCCGGGGTCTTGTCTCCGCTAATACGAAGATCGTTGACCGTGATTAAGTCCCCGTGTTCTTCTATAAGGAAGTTGACCTTGGGGTTTGATCTCTTGCTGGTAGCTTTCTGATACTCCATATAGAAAGTTTGGTTAGATTGAACATGAATAAGTGGGGAGCCATCTCCATACATCAAACCAATATATACAGACGGATAGAAGGTTTCATTTTGAGACAGTGTTTTAATTTTAAATATGGCCTAAAAGAAATAAAATGGATGTCCTTTAACTTCTTGGTATCCAAGAAATGTTCTAATGAACAATAAATTTATTTTACTTATTTGCAAATTTGCCTTCAATTTCTCTTCAATAATGTTTAATCATTCTATAACATACATAATCCACATATATAAGTCGTTTCTCCTTGTGATTTTAAAACATCTCAACGCATGCTAAAACGACGGACAGTACGTCAAACATTTTTTGTGTTTCATATCGCTATAACAAACTTCATCTTGTCTATGAAAAATTGGCTGCGAACCTGATTAAGAACCATAACTTCATCAAAATGATAATCTGTCAGCACACCATCAACACGTTTATGATTATCTTCACGAGGGTTCCTTTCATTTAACACAAACTCCTTAACTGGTACGGCGTTATTATTATCAATATACAATCTACTGTGAATGTATATATCTCTTGATTCCTCTACGTAAACAGTGCCGGGTCCTCCATGCCTGGAACCATCGCCCAATCCACCAAACACGGAATATGTACCCCGGAACTCGTCTTCTTTTCTCATATGTACGGAAATTCGCCCCCCTGCGCCACTACCCCCTAATGCTGAACCATATGTGTTACCGAGACCTCCACGGCTAGTTATTTTGCCATGCCCTTTGAAGTAGTTTGTTGAAATCCAAACGCTACCTCCACTTCCTCCGCCATTGCCTGAGAAAAGAGAGCGGAAACATTTACTAGCTTAGGCAAAATTACACTATAAAGATTATTCATTACATTGTTTATGCGCACGCTGCGTTTATGTGTATGATACACCTGCGCTCATCAATGCATAATTTTGGCAGAACAATGCCAACAAACTGCGACATTAATGGACCTATTTAATACCTAATGAACAAAATTTTGATCTAGACAAGTCTAGACAAACATTTCACCACAGCTTGAAAGAGCATCACAAAATTAGTAATTTTCCGTACTTTCGTTGCGAAATGTTGTAAAATGCGGATAATATAATATAGCACTGCGAAGTTTGCCGTTTTTCAGTCATTTTGTATTACGCACGGGAAATTGATACCGCTTTCTGAAAAAAGGTATCAATTTCCCGTGCGTAATACAAAATGACTGAAAAACGGCAAACTTCGCAGGGCTATATTATCCGCATTTTACAACATTTCGCAATGAAACGTCGGAATATTACTAATTTTGTGATGCTCTTTCAAGCTGTGATAAAATTTTTGTCTAGACTTGTCCAAATTAAAATTTTGTTCATTAGGTAATAGGTCCATTGGTTTACGGTTTATTCATATTGGTCCTGCAGGTTCAAATGAAGAGAAAGAGTACTATTTGGCATCATAAGTTTCGAAAATAGAATAGAATTAACCGGTTCTTGCGCATGTTCTCAGACATAAAAATGAAAACTCACCAGAATTTTCTTTTGCATTATCTGCATCCACATTAACGACACCATCTAAATGAAATGAATGTCCAATAATGATCCTCATTACCCCGCCACCACGAGCGCCAAGCACACCACTAGGTCCCACTCCTCCACGACTTCCAGCAGTAATAGGTTCATATAAGGACCCGTATGTTGTTCCCTGCTTCCAGTTATCTCTCGTTCCTCCAAAGGTTGCGTGGCTAGCGCCAGATCCGCCATCGCTCTCATTCACTCCAGCGCCCGGGGTGTAGTAAAAAAATCCTCGACCTTTCGAGTTGATTTCAGCATCAATTTCCAGGAAAAATTCTGTCGCTTCAATTTTGAAGAACTCAGCGTTAAATTGTGAGTCGTATTTCATATCCTGTTGTTCAGAAAAAAGAGAAATGTCCAATTACCTCAGAGGCTAACACTCGCCAAACATTGACCCTTCGCCGCATAGATTTATTTTTGGAAAAAAGTGGAAAAGAAAATAAATTATGCCTGAGACATTAATCACAAATACATCAAATTGTATATATCAAACTGAAGCTTAAATAACACAGATTATAAATATTAGGCCGTTGGATGAGGGTCGAAAATGTTCAATTCCGTAGCACCCCTCGTGTAACTACATAATTTTTACATGAATCTATAGATTATAACTTACTTAGTTAGAATCCACTTCCCCCCAAGCGAAATAGTTGCACAAATTGAAGTATAAGCCCTTCAAAGTTCACGCTTCCTCGTGTTTCGAAATCCATGAACCGCCATTGTTGTCAATGTTGTGCTGCAAATACGCATGCGCTTGAGCACAAAACACGTAATGCGCACGCGCAGATAAGAAAAACTGATCTCAATCTAGGACTGGACAAGAAAAAATTATGAAATGTGCGAAAACAGGGCTGAAGTAAAACAAGATGACATCGGAATATTTTAAAAATATATGATATTTTTATGTTCTGTGCATTTTAATGGAGTTTACCAAACATTCTGAGCAATGTAACGTATCGAGCCCTCGCCAGGAACACTTCCAAGCCACTCATTACAATAATAACTTATTTAAAATATTAATTAAAATATGATGTTATTTTATTCTACAGCAATTAAATAACGTTTGCAAGCAAATTTGTTTTTCAGGCTTTAAATATTATCACAATCCTAAACATTCAGGGCCGTACACAGCAGGGGAGGCAATATCATTATTAATTATTCATTGGATATTTGTGACGTTTTTCGGCATATAGGCCTTACTGCCCCCAGCTGATGAAAACATTCTGCGTACGGTCCTGTAAACGTTCTAGAACTCATACCGTAATTTATCATTTATTTTTTTTTGGGGGGGGGGGAAGGAGGGAGGTATTTCTAATATACACAAAGAATCTGTTTGCACGTTTTATTCTCTTTAAATATGCAACATCGAGTACTGTGATTTTCCGTAAAATATCATAATTATCTTTCAAGTTTCAAATACAATTTCACTCCACGATTTTATACATTAATTGCTTACAGGAGAGCGCCGGGGGTGGGGAAGAAGTGGTGCTAAACAAAGAAATGACTATATACCATAAACTAAGTATTACTCGGTATTCACAATCTTATTTATTCTCTAAATCTTTTCCCGTCAATTAATTTTATTAGTCCGGGTAATGGTTGTTTATTGGCTTTGCGTCTAATCCATTATTAAGCCAAAGAACGGAGGTTAACTCTTTGCCTCAAGGGACAACGTACCAATTCTGAGTTACGCTGACTGGAACCTCATTACGACTCTGTTTTTGTACCAACCAATCCTCAAACACTCGTATTTCGTTGTTCATGTACGCCTTTAGCGTAGCCATGTTGGGGCTCGGGGGACCCGCCCCCCTGGTAAAATTTTGGTGCCCCCTGAGAAAATTTATTCTATAAAAAGAGGTGAAACATAGCCCACCTACGTTTTTGCTGCCCCTGACCAAAAATCCTGCATGGCTACGTTTCTGGACATTTTGGAGAGAAGTGATGTTTTGATAAAGAGAAAACTACTCAGTCTGAGTCAGGTAATCTGTTGGTCTTGTTCCGATTTCCGTCTTAATGCTGTTGGATAGCATATTTAAATTTACTTGAGTGAGAATGGACAGTGTGTTGTGGAAATTTAAAGCTGTTAATGCTAAATAGATAAGACAAAAACTCCCTTTCTCTTGGTATGCGCGCGTCGTATGCGCAAGTTATTATAATTAGATTGCAAACGTCACGCCATTAATGCTGTTGCATAACAATACCTCCTAAAATCTACTAAGCTATTTCCTTCTCCTTTGTTGTTTTTTGATAAACTGATCACGATGATTGCACAAATATACTGAATTGGCGAAAAGGCGTTCGTGATAAAGGCGTGCATGATCAACAACGTAACACGAGTGTTTGAACACGAAATTGGCTGGTACAAAAACCGAGTGCGTAATGAAGTTCCAGTCAGCGTAGAGCCTGAACCTCCGTTCATTCTTATTAATAATGGATTAAATGCAAAAGAAATAATAAACAACGAACCTGGACTAATAAAATTGACAGGGAAAGATTTAGAAAATAAATAAGATTGTGAGCACCGAGTAACACTCAGTCATATTTAGGGAGTGGTCATTATTTATGGGGAGGAGGGGGTTGGGAAATGGGAGGGGGGCAAACGAAGTTTTACCCTTATAAATAGGGGGGGGTCAAAAAAGTTTTAACACAGAGAAAGGGGGGGGTTATGAAAGTTTTTGAACTTAAATACCATGTCTAGAGTTCTGATTTCTATAATCACAAATAGCAAAAAAGAAGACTCTGAAAATGCTATTTCCAACGATCTAGAGACTCAAAATTTTCAAAATTTCCCTGCTCGGCGCCAACCATGGTAGCGCCTCGCGATCGTGGGAGTTGGGCCCACTAAGTTTAACAAGCTTTCTACCCCCTGAGTGACCCAGTTGTGGTATTTACATAAACATACCATGCAAGTGCACTTAACTGATCAGATTCGGTCTATCAACGCACAATGTAACGCTGTATATCCAAAAATCTGTTTCAGAAAATGCTCACATGATTTCAGTTCTAGGGGTGGAAAAATACAAAACATTTTCTGGGGGGAGAATACCCCCAGACCCCCTTACTACTACATACGATACCACACCAAACTTTTTGTCACCAACAACCATCTGTCGTCTCTACACACTCAATATAGTATGGTCCTTTTTTGTAGATGCCCACCCCGCAGACAAGTTCTTAAAATCTCATTTCGCTGTATGAAGACGGGTCATGGGTTAGCGTTATGGTAGGACAAATGTTGCATTGCAAAGTAGTAACACATGATATACATTTTTTAATCATATATGGTTGAATCATATTCACCAGGGGCCGGTTGTTCAAAGCTGGGTTAGCTTAACCCTAGGTTAACCTAACCAAAATTGGAAATATTTCTTCAGAAATCTTGTCTGGATGGATAGGAGTTTACTTGTCTGAAGTTTTGAAATAAACAGACGTGCAGAAATACACAAACTAAAACAGCAGGTTAAACTTTTAACCCAGGGTTAGCGCTAACCCACCTTTGAACAAACGGCCCCAGGATAAAACATCATGAGCTAGATTGAACAGATTGTCCTAATATCTAACTTTACCTGCAATGCACACCTGTTTCATTGCTGTTAATTTTTCAATCTACACTTGGGGGGGTGGGTCAGAAAAGTTTCTACTTTTATGAGGAGGGAGGCACAAAAAGTTTGCCTTCAGTCTGGAGGGGGGGGGGACAAAAAAGTTTTCAATCCTCATTTTCCCCATTTCCCAACTCCCCCCCCTCCCCATAAATAATGACCACTCCCTTATGGTATATCGCAATTTCTCAGTTTAGCACCTCGACCCCTACTCCCCACCCCTTTCTCCTGTAACCAATTAATTAATGTATAAAATCATGAAACATGAAATTGTGGTATTTGAAAGATAATTATGATATTTTACTGATAATCACAATACCCGATGTTGCATATATAAAGAGAATCAAACGTGCAAAACAGTTAGAATTAAACCCTCCTCCCCCCTTCTAAATTGGATAGAGAAATTATGGTATGCATGTTTTAGAATATTTAGGATTGTGATATTATTTAAAGCCTGATTCGCTTGCAAACGTTATGCAATTGCTGTAGTATAAAATAACATCATATTTTAAATAAGTTATTATTGTAATGTTGGCTTGGAAGTGTTCCTGGCGAGGGCTCGATACGGTACATTGCTCAGAATGTTTGGTAAGCCCCATTAAAATGCACAGAACATAAAAATATCATATATTTTTAAAATATTCCGATGTCATCTTGTTTTATTTCAGCCCTGTTTTCGCACATTTCATATTTTTTCCTTGTCCAGTCCTAGATTGAGATCAGTTTTTCTTATCTGCGCGTGCGCATTACGTGTTTTGTGCTCAAGCGCATGCGTATTTGCAACACAACAATGGCGGTTCATGGATTCCGAAACACGAGGAAGCGTGAACTTTGAAGAGCTTATACTTCACTTTGTGCAACTATTTCGCTTGGGGGGAAGTGGATTCTAACTAAGTAAGTTATAATCTATAG
>CACRXK020000921.1:0-64248 GCA_902702795.2 Paramuricea clavata
TCATTGAAAATTGTATTGACAGAATTTAATTACATTAATAAGGGGGCATTCATTATTGATGTGGGGGGGGGGATGGGTGAGAAACTGGGGGGACCTGAGATTTTCCCAGATGAAAAGGGGGACTGCAATTCTGGTATTAAAACCAAATCCTGGGGGTACCTGACATTGAAGGAAGACACATCTACACATTTCAAAATTCATGGTGAGGGTAAAAACAAAAAGAAATCAGATTTACATAAACTTCATCTTAATTTATTTATGAAGTTATCAAATACGTCATTTCTGAAGTTATTCAAAACACTCACAGTACATGTTTCATCACATCTATTAAAACACTTGGGTATCACCTCGTGTTATATTAATCTGATAAAAGGTTGCTGTTGGTACTTTGAATATATTTTAATACAATATAATAACTAACTTTCTTTTCTGCTCTCTCAGTCCCTGCTATACAATTGTACAAACATGTACATACTACATTTAGACACAAATATGTACATTTAGATTTAATGTACTGTAGTGTTAAAAAAATAAATGTGACTGTGTGTAGTACTCTTTATTGTCAATAAAAAAGAGTTGTGCCATAACTTCAATTTGTTCTTCTCCATTTTGGCATCCTGTGCCATCACTTCTGGTACCTATATTAATTAAACAGATCATTATTATACCACAATCATGTTATTACACATCTTTAGTAATTAACAAAAATATAATATGTATTGCATATATGTTAACCCTTTAAGTGGCAATGCACCCTAATGTACTTTAGGGGAGAACACTGCCACTCAGTGGTTAATCAGACAATCTTCTGCATGGTTATGCATGACTATTTTACTCGTCACTTGGAGCTAGTGCTCATGACACTCAATGAAATATAAATCAAACTATCTGCATACCCAATGTGCCCAACTTTAGTTAATCTTACTCTGTCTAACACCAGATTATTTTACACGATCTGTCTAATGCCAGACAATTTTACTTGTCAAGGGGAGAGCACTGCATGGTGCTCCATGGGTTAAGGCAAAAAAGTTTAAAGAACTACGATATCCAACAACACAAAGTACATGGTCATATGGTGGCAACCTCAATCCCACAATAAGTGGTCCTCACTGCCCCACAACCCCATATATAAACACTGCTACAAAAAGCCTGGCAAAAGTAGGACTTGCTTGTCCAAGCTCAGTGAGACTTGTTCAATGTGGGGGAATGCAATGCAGCCTTGTTCACAGGACATGAAGTCTGTGCAGTTTCTGGACTATCACTTTCTGCTAAACCTACTGAGAGAGATTGTTAAATCTAGCTCAAAAGATAGTTTCAGTTATACCATATCTTGTCTCTAAAACACATCATAGGCAAGCATCATGCTTATCCAACTTTTGCACACTGCTTTAAACACTCCCAGGTCCTGGGTATTTTGTTCCCTCTGTCCCGCACTCTCTGTCTTTGTGCTTATCTATATATTAATCCTGATTCACACCATATATAATCTGTACGACCGTGTGAGCAAGTGAACAACCACAATTATTATAAATCATTAAAAACTGGCAAGAAAAAACGCAAAACAACATAATTTCATGTCCACAATTTTCAACGATTATAAACAGGATTTATGTGTCCGTACCCCGGTTCCAGAGGCTCTTTCATGTGTCTGCTATTGAAATATTTGCTGTATATATATAGTAGCATGAGTTTTGGACTTATATTATAGTCATTTGACTCATTTCGAGAGTCATTTTATATCTAGCAACTAGCAAGGTTCTACAAAGTAAAAATAGTTTCACGAATCTTACCTTGAAAGAATAGTTAATCTTTCTTGATAGTGAATTGTTGCATCAACAAACGAAACAAAACGGCACTTTTCCTCCACGTAGTAAAACAAGTAAAGTGCGAGGGAAAGATTTTCTAGCTCAAAAACAACCGAAAACCTCTAAATTCTGAAAAGACTGAAATATTTGTGTAAAAACAGGGGGGTGCAGGACTTTGTTTAGTGCTTCGGATCGCGGTTGGTCAGTGGCAATTACCATGGAGACTTCGGACCAGTTATCATGGAAATGGCGTAAGCGCCGCTATGTTTTTGGCGACACTCTTTCATGCCGAGCAGGTCCTCCAGTAATATAGTATAGCTCAGTGGTGATAATTCTCTATATCACCATAGAGATATCACGCCACAACTCCATATTTGGTCAGCCATTGAATTGATATGCAATTTTTCCGTTGGCTATTAGCCAATCAGAAATCACGAATTTTAGCACTCTGGGTACAGTAGGTATAAGGTTGCATGGATACAGTATATGTAGAAGTTTCTTTAGTACATTCAATTTAATAAATCTAAATAACAAGACGCATTTAAGTTTTATTTCATTCATATTGAACATTGAAGTCTTTTTGCATGAAATCTAGGTCGGCGAATACGGAAACTTTGCCTCTCATTGTCTTCTGAGAGATTTACGACCAGAAGGTAAGAAGCAATAATTTGCACGATTGAGTTTTTCAAAGATCATCAAAGCACGAGTCCGAAGGACGAGTGCTAGTTGAGGTCTTTGAAAAACTAACGAGAAACCATCTTATCACGTATATTATTAATATAGTACATAGAAATGTTCGAGACAATTGTAGTTTTAAGTTCCGTTTATAAAGCGAACCGTCCACTGACAAAATTTTGTTTCGTGCTTTGCTATATCACATATAATATACAACGCTAACGGCTTGAAAGTTTCACTCAAATATATACTGTAAGTGTTGCTAGTCTTGTTTAAGGTATATAGTCTTTTCCATTAAAAACAATATAAATGCCATATTTTCCACAACTTTTACTTCTGTAGCGCGGCTGCCATGTTTGTCTTGTTTTGTTTTGAAGCATCTGTGACCGTTACTCGACGACTGCTTTAAGCTGATTTGTTTGATTTTATGTAGATCCCAATGTTTTTTCAACCAATCAAATCAGTTTGTTACAGATTTTTGCACTGTTGTTACAGAATTTTGCACTGCTCTTTGAAGTTGACTGCACTAGTGAAATCAACCAATCACAGTCGAGGAAATGTTTATGTATATTATTAATAATATTAAAGTAAATATTATATTAGAAAAATTCTATCCCCTATAGCAGACTAATCACACTTTTTCTTGTTAGGTTCCACTGTACGGAAGATTCCTTATCCGACATCAAACCCAATGACATTCATGTTTAATTTAGTATCCTGTCCAAACTACACATACGAGGTATATACGGCTGTATATTGTAATTTAAGCTATATTTTCTGTCTGACGTGAATTCTTCTGTTTGGACGACTTGCGTTCTGAAATTTGTTCAAATGAAGTTGAAGAAAATAAGTAAAATAATGCATGTTTGCATGATCGAATGTTTAAAGATAAATAGGCGGTCTTGGTAGGACAGTATAGTTTCACTTCTGCATCTGAGTGGCTTCCATTCCTGTAATGTGGACTTTTCTAATTCTAACAAGGTACACTTCATTCGTATGTGAGAAGTGCTTCCACTAAACACTCAATCACCGCATTCTATTATAGGTGTTTTCGTGGTTGTTCTTCACCGTGATGACCCAAACCTTTCCTGGTATGAAATTTTTGCTGTATGCCTGCATGCGTATATCTATAATTATTATTGTTGAGTATTTTGAAGTACACTGTATGACCTCAGAATGAATCCCAACAATTTGCTGATGACTTTCAGTCCTTGCTTTGTTTTATCATAGTGGATAGAATGGAATTGGAAGCTCATTAGAATAACAATATAATTCATTATCTATGTTAGTCAATGTTTATTCATCAAATTAATCAGGTCCTTCACCGTCACGTACGTATTGTATTTTTGCCCAACTAACCAATAGCAATGTTTTAGGAAATTTACTTATCCGTGACTCGAACAATAGGGTAAATTAGAAATTGCTATTGGTGGATTTGACAAAAATACAATACACACGTGACGGTGAAGGACCGTATTTATGAATAAACGTTGACTAACATAGATAATGAGTTGTATTATTATTCTAACGAGTTTCCAAACCATCTACTCTATTAACTATGGTTTTATATTTTTACATGCGATTGCCTAGTCTCCCTCGCAGCCGCTTTTTGTTTGGGGAAAAACGATACAAATAGGCGTTTGCGAGAGAGACTACAGTATATATGGCCATTGTCGGACACATGCAAGGGTGGAAGGTGCCAAGATTTTCTAAAAGTGACAAGATTAGCCAAGTAACCAAGTACTTCATTAGATCGGAATATAGTGGCAACCTAAACCACATCCAAAAGTATCCATGCACCTCTGTTGCGTCCAATTTTCATCCTCATCACTTATCACCTTCTTCGAATGACTGAAACCCATGCAATGTGAAACTACTGCATGTATGTGCGAGTTTTTCAGCAAACTACACTCACTCGTTAACCACGTCTTATAAATATCATTGTATAGCTGGTCTATTCACTTTGGCTGGGTTTCTTCAGATGACACAATGGGCGCAAGGAAAACATAGAAATTATCGAAAGGAGTTCAAAGACTATCCCAAGTCCCGGAAGTGCATCATGCCGTTTTTATTGTAGAGTGTGGATACGATAACCTTCTATACGTGACAAATGTTAACGGGACATTTTGATCGTCCTGCTGTTGATTATACACTTTGATAATTTGTTAAGATAAAAAAGCTAAATTCTTAATATCTATAACAATCGCTTTTAACTCGATTTAATATCTACCAAACAATCAGTGGGTTTCAGTATATGCATTATGAAAACAGACAAATTCAAGTATAATTATACAATGAAATAATTTATTATGTTTTTTATTTGATGCTTTCATAATAACGGCCGACTGGTCGTCATCAACTGCACGATAGTGTTTAGCGAAACCCGTCTATTGAAATCATTCATTGCCACTTAATGTTTGAATGATCTGTTTTCCACTATGATGTTTTGCGAAGTAAGTGATGAACCTCTCCCAGTATACAGCCATTTCAATTAAGGTTGTCCCCGAGCAAAGCGGAAAAGTCGAATACGAGCGCGAAAGGCTTGATGGGAATCGCTAAAAAATTAATGATTTTTTTAGCGATTCCCAGCGAGCCTTTCGCGCTCGTATTCGACTTTTCCGCTTTGCTCGGGGACAACCTTCATTGAAATAGCTTAAAATTCTACTTTATGATCGCACCACTTCATCCAATACACTCTTTCGATAATTACGTCACAAATCTTACCTTGGCCTCGTTTTCCTTTTCCTTTCATGATTTCATCTTGATTCACGATACTCGAGACTCCCAGGCTTAAGCTGGTTTTCCATTAGGCGGAATTTTTCGCGCGGAGCGGAATTTTCTTTTAATTTGTTTTCTAATTCTAATTAGTTCCACCCGAGAAATCGCAAGACAAAGAAAAAGTCCGCTCCGCGCGCAAAATTCCGCCTAGTGGAAAACCGGCTTAAGGTAATTCCACAGTTTTGCATTGCGCACTTTTACTGCGCACATCTTATAACTTATAATTTCATCCATTATACGTACCGTTTAAAACAAAATCATTTTATGACAATTTTATGTTACCTCAAAACATCTTTGATTATATTCGTGCAAAGAATTACGTTAAAATCAATGTTTTCAAAAAAGGCATACAAAAGTGTAGCTAGGGTTCCTTGTGTCTGTAGTATATTTATTTACTTGTATTTCACGTTTTAATGCCACAATTCCCTAAAAAGATCGGAGACCCCCGTTTTTTAACTGATAATTTATTTCTTTAATGCATTTTACATTTCATATCCGAAATTAAAAGAAAAATCATTTCTGGATCTTCAATGCATGTTCTCAAAGAAAGATATGTAAAGAAATGTGGAAAAGACATTTGTGGGTCAGAATTGTACACGTTCGTCGTTTCATTTTACTCAAAACACAATATTTTTTCAACAATAATTACAAGATAGGTTTACTAAACCATGCAGAATCCGCGCTAAAAACGTCAATAAATGTCGGGCTGTTGTGATTTTGCTGTTACTCGTAATGAGCGTCAAGATGGCGCCATATTGGGGTAAAGGTAGTATATTGTGATTGTGATATCTTCTTAACGAGTTCGGTGACCCCGACTTTTTTGTGTGATTTTACTTTAAGTATGTCATAAACTCCATGCCTGGGAAGTTTCAGCACATTCTCATTTCGGGAACAATTACTGCGGAATTACCTTAAGGAAGTATTCGTGACGCTGTAATTATCGAAAGGGTGTCTTACATGCATATGTTCTAAAGGATGGTTTACCATATCAAAGTTTCTGTGGTCACAATCTTGCATATGTAAATTCTACGTTTTGCAAAGAAATGGCAAAGGAAGGGTTTAATCTTTGAGGGAACTAACTTCGTGTGTAACACTGAGTCAGTTCCCTGAAACCTTTCTTACAAATCCTTCAAAACTTAGAGTTTAGCTATAATGTGATCACAGAAACTTTGATAGTGTAAAGCAGCCTTAAAGTTATCCTGGGTACGACACGAACACATGCGGCTCGTAATAATGCTCTTGTTTTGTCAAATAATCGCAATTCAAGTGTTATTGGTTCCTGAAACGGTTAAATTCGATCATGTTGTCCTAAGTAGTAAGTTTGTTATTTCCCAGAGGCTGAAATATAACCGCGTTCATAGTGTGAATGCACCATCTGTCGCAGACGTATGCCTCAACTGAAACTTTCATGTCTGTCGAGATTATTTGACAAAATTAATCTGACCCACCAGTCGCATTAAATTTACTTCACACTGATTAGCTGAGTTAATTTAAACCTTCAATTGCTCGTTTTAATGTAAGGAAAAGACAACGTACGCGTTTTTATTAATGATACAATCGACGGTAACAATTATTGCTTCTTCAATATAATAATGTATAGTACGGTATACTTATTATGCTATAAACGCGACACCACGTTGCAATTTTAATTATTATATATTATAGAGATAATAAAATATGGAGATTATGTTTTCATTATCACAGAGAATTGCTGTAGATCACGTGGTTCTCAGCCAGTCCACTTTAAAACAACCTGAAATATTGAATGCAGACAACACCCATGCATCGCAGGAAAGGTATGTTTCGACAGTTATTCAGATACAATACATATTACACCAGGAAGGGAATTGACATATTAAAGTATGACACTCAGTATATTGATACAGTTTTGGCTATATGTTTTCATTCCGCCTGTGTCCAATATAACGATAGAGCGTTGTATTATGAAGATTTGTTATTCACTGTTTTTCGTGTTTCTTTTCAGCAAAAATAACGACGAATTAACAGAGTAAGGTGTAATTAAAGCAGTGTCGACGAAGGTAAGACGAAATAGAGTATAGTTCTGGCGTATATTTTTGTATGAAGTGATTAGTGTTTATATATGCTCGCACAGCTGTTTCATAATATTGCTTTGTGTTGTGACATGCCCAATTCACAGACTCCGTAGAGAAAATATACATCCCATTTCCTTGTGATTTGGTGTTTTTTGGATTTGATATTCCCTTTAGGATCGACATATAGCTACCGATTCAGCGCAAAAATCCTTATGTTCGATTGATTAACTAACATTAATATGCTTCTAAGTTATCTATGATATACAATCATGCAGGGGTACGTACAACTTACAAGCATTATCAAGCTTCGACTTTTCCGTTAGTTTTGAAGCATACATGCATGCAAAATTGTTGCAGTTGAATAGTATATTGATAGCAATTATAATTTTAAATGCTATACTCTATAGAAGTTAATATATACAGTAGAGCATTATGCGAAAGTTTATGCACATGTTTAATAAATTTATTTCGATATCAATGATGCTGTATTAAGTAGTTAAAAACTGAAAGTGTTGGGATGCATTGTTCAAAACGAAATCCAACATTTAATGTTGTTTTAGCTTTACATTATGCGAGTAGTCTTGCAAATTCTGGGAGATACATTGCAAGTTATAAATCTTTAATTTTGACGCTATTGGCGTATTGCATGAGATTTTTAATAATACAACTTGGCGAATACATAATACAATAATAAATATTATTTTTAATAACTTCGTGGCATTGTGAAACTATATCTTATATAAAATTATACTTTGTGCCATACATGCAGTAAGATTGGTAAAGTGCAAAGTGTTGAGTATTATGTTATTTCCGTTTGCACGTATAGCGGATGTATTTGCCATCATTCATTTGAGTCCAAAGATCAACAACAAAAGATATAAATTATTCAAGAAAATGCAAATGTTTGTTCTAAACAAGTAAACGTCTAGGTTTTTGCATATGGCAGTATAAATACGAAAAGCAATACATATAAAATAATAAAACTCGGTTATCAGTTTTAACGTCGCGCGTGAAAGAATACCTATTAAATAGTAGTATACAGATCTTCTCATGCTGCCGAGCGAAACAAATAGTGATGGCACATGGTGGCATGCGACATATTACAGATAAATACATGATTTAGTCAAGCTAAGAAATTAAAATGTAACTTATATAATTGCTGCAATTGTAGTATATCGAACGTTTGTTAGAGTAATTGCAAATGAATTTGTTTCATGTTTTGGACTATGCTTCCGTCAAAATACAGTGTTCTCGTAAGTAGAACGGGAGAGTATGGCTAATAAATCTTTATTAATATTGACTTTGTATAATGGACGGTTGATAAAAAGCATATATGGTGAAATGCAGAAAAAGATCTGTAATGTAGGCGGTAATGGGTATATAATTATATCTGGTAACAAGTCTTTTGATGCCCCAGTGGATGCCCCATCAATGCTGGATTGGAAGAAGAATTGAGAGATCATAATTTTTTAACATAGATCTTCATGTGGAAACTATAATAGTAACAGACTCGACAGCTATTAAGAGCAAAAACTAGTACAGGAAGTTTGAGGGAGCAAAAATGAATTGAACAGTACCTACAGGTATGGCTGACATTCTAGCCAACACTTTCTTTAGATAACATACTCTTATGGGATAAAATTGAAAGAAATGCCGGATGAAAATGTCGGCAGAGTGAACCGTGGAAACCAAATTTAACTCCAAATGAAGAGTGAAATTCGGTCCAAAATACTCCACCGGAGTTAAATTAACTCCCTTGAAATTACAGTGAAGTCGCATTGCATCATTCGCCTCGTGTAAGATGGGCTTAAGTGTAATACACGTTCTTTCATTCGAAATATCGTTATTCCTTTGAGTATCATATAGGGGCCGGTTGTATAAAAGGCTTAACTACCCGTTTTGTAGTCTTTACTCTCAAATTCGCGATTCTGATTGGTTACTTTTTTGCACAAACTGTGGTTAAATTTTAACTACTTTTTTATAAAACCGACCTCTGATGTCATCATTCATAGTTCATTTTGCCCCGTTGGTGTGGGCTCGGTTTCTCAGCGGTCTTACAAAGTAAAATTACATATGAAGTAACATATTTCCCGAAGAGTAATAGCTAGGGCATATTATAGCTCATCAGAATTCTTTCCCGATCGTACAGAGTACTGTACGTCCTCAAAAACGCCTATATGATTCTCTCTCAAGTAAACTCAAGTAAGCTCTCTCTCTAATCATGCCCGCCGAGGGGGGGGGGGGGGGTGGACATATTGCCCCGGGTCTCCAGCTCAAAAGGGGTCCCAAATCGGCGAAGTTCCTTTCTTGATACAAACTAAGAATAATAAATTCTAAGCTAAACTAAGAATATAAATTCTATCTGCGTCAGTACCGAAGAGTATTCATGCAATAAAGCAGGGGAATGTTTTATGACGTCATAGGGGCCCTGAGAATGTTTTGCCCCGGACCCTGCGCAACCTCTCGGCGTCTCTGTCTCAAATAACCCGCCCACTCCTTCAAATTGGCTCAAGAAATATATCCCGGCGGCTTAATAAGATGTTCTACGGTAAATATTGATGAAAAGTTATGTGACGGAATATCTTATCATATTCAGTGTTATTAAACTATAATAATATTGATACTGCCAAGATTTGCGACACACTTTATAAATATAGTTCAAGTGTAATCTAATATCGAAAATGACAGGAGCGTTTTTATAGTCTAGCTGATCAGAACTTTGTCCGAAGAAAAACTCTTCCGGCACACGATATTCATGCCTTTTTATAGATGATATTTAGTCGTGCATTTTATCTCACCGTGGCAAATCATATGTATATAGCCTAACTAAATTTGTCTGACAAACACGGTGCCATCTGTGCAATTTTGAATATCGAAATTGTAGCGACGCTGTTTAATTTAATACGAGGTAGCTATGCTCACACGAGAAGAAATCGTGATGAAAACTCACTGATGTAATATTACATTTTATTAAATGAAACGCTTTATTATGCCAGTCAAAAGAAGCGTTACATTTTACGTCAGTGTAATGATGTTTCCGTTTGTCTCACTCTGCAATGACTCGCTATTCACCAACTAGTAACTCACGAGTGAATTGCCATTCGCAATTTCGCACACTCGTAACTTGCGAGTGACTAGCCATTCACTGTGATTGATTCTTACTATTTATAACTATGTCTATGATTTTCAAAATTTTCGTTTTCACAAACAAGTGCAGCGTAGCTTATCTGTAGTGTATAGGTGTGAGCTTTAAATCAAATTTTAACAACATCGCTATCCTATGAACAGAACTGACTGCATGAATATTGCATGGTATGAATAGAGTGTAGTTTAATTAAAAGACAACTGCATGCTACTACCGCATTAAACTTTGAATTAGATTTTCAACTTGTTATTTTGTCATGTTTGTTCAAGACCAAATATATTTCCTTTTCTTGGGCGTTTGAATTGGTCGGATAATGAGAACTAGACGAATTTGGGTTGACTGTGTTGTCATTTATAGTATTCGGAATTTTCCGAAGAGACTCGAAGCTTCAAAGAGAAATAACACGGGTTTCAGAACGCATTCAAGAACGCGTTCCGAACGCGTTCAGGAAGGTGTTCCGAACGCGTTCTCGAAGGTGTTCCGAACGCGTTTTGGAACGCGTTCCGAACGCGTTCGCAGCATTAGTTACTTCTGAGCAGTACTGTAGTTTAAACGAAATTAACTTAGTTTTTGTTTGCTCGATGTAGTTAGCCAAGATGTCGTTCATGGATATATTATACTGGCGAGATCCGAAGAAAACAGGCCCTATATTTGTTGCTTGCCTGCTGTTATTGTATAGTTTTCAGCACTTCAGTGTAGTCACTGTCGTCACTTATCTACTCAAAATATCATTGCTACCAACGTTATTGTTTCGCCTGGTCATCAGTCTCAAAGCAGCGTTAACAAAGACAGAATGTGAACATCCATTCAAGTAAGACATTTTTAATCTAAAATATATCACTCCTTTGATATTAACCACCCCAGTCCCCAGGTCTCTTTAGTTTCATTTACACTTACAATTTTTGCTGCGATTTTCTTGTTCTGATGGATGTAAACGAGTGGATGCATGAATGGGTTATGAATGTTCAGGTCAGGGTACATGTACTCCAAACATTTGTAACTCAGGCGTAAAAAAAATACCTGTGGTTCCGGTTCCCGACCGACCCTATTTTTTTCTGCCGACCCTATTATTTTTTCAACGCGATTGACCGTGCGACCCTATTTTCTCCAGGTGGTTGCGGGCTGCTCATACAGCGTGCCAAAATGGCGTCTGTTGTCACAATAATTATTGAACCAAATTGCCTCAATTCGTCCATAGGAAATACGCACCTCTAGTTAATATTGATGTCGGGACTCTAATGCAAATCGCCCAGCAAAAAACCCGGCAAAACCATGAAAAAAATCTTCAAAAAAAAATTTATTTCCGACCTACCTACCGACCCTAATTTTTTCACGATATGAAACCGGAACCACAGGTATTTTTTACGCCTCATCTACTCGTTCACAGTCATGCATCAAAAGGAGAAAGTCGCACTGGAAATAGTAGCAAAAATTGCAAGTGTAAACCGGCCTTTTGATCTGAATGATCCTGACTTGAGTGACGTTGTCTTTATATACTAAAACATGTAGATAAAAACCAGGGGCAGTATTTACGACTTGGCCCCGTCTAGTCTAGCACTAGAGTGAATATTAAGGTTAATACTTAATTCACATGATGAACGTGCGTTTTAGTCTATTGAACATGGCGCAACGAATTTTAGGTGCAACTTTACCAAATTTTTAGTGAAGAAAGCCAAGAAAATGATGATTTGGAAAATCTTCATTTGATGGGTATTCTGTTTAAACATGTCCAGTATTGGCTGACTAAAGAAATATATAAGTATCCCATAAAAAATCAAAATATGTTTATAGTTTGCCTCGTCGTTTGTCTACATATCTCGATTTGAATCTTCATATAAGTACGGTAAAAAAAAAACGTGTGCGGAAAATTTCTCTTCTTCAATGGTTTTTCTGATATGACGTTTTCTTTAACAACTTCGTGAATTATCAGTGACAAATCCAAGAATCAGGGCATATCAGAAAAACCACTAAAGAGGAGAAATTTTCCGCACACGTTTTTTTTACCGTGCCTATGAATATTCGAATTGCGATTGAGACAAACGTTGAGGTAAACTATAAACATATTTTGATTTTTTTATGAAGGTACCTATATATTTATTCAGTCAGCCAATACTGGAAATGTTTAAACTGAACACCCATCCAATGAAAATTTTTCGAAATCAGCATTTTCCTGGCTTTCTTCACTGAAAATTTGGTAAAGTTACACCTAAAAGTCGTTGCGCAATGTCCAATAGACTAAAACGCACGTTCATCGTGTGAAGTAACCTTAATTTCCGTCAATGTACTGTATGTATATTAAAATGCTAAATATCACATAGTCAAAAATATATATGCTTCTCTCGAGTAGGAAATTATTTCTGGTCGAAGTACGCGACACAGTAATAGGCGTACTTATTACATGAAGCTACTTTAGGTCGATTCGTTTACACTTGCAATTTTCGCTGCGATTTCTAGCGCGATTTTCTTCTGATCGGATGAGTAGATGAGTTTAGTTACGGATGCTTTGGGTACATGTTCCTTCATCTGAGCATTTATTATAACTCATCCACCCCTTCACATCCGTCAGAAGAAGAAAATCGCACTACAAATCACAGCAAAAATTGCAAGTGTAAACGGGTCTTTATGATTCAACCTCGTAGCCGGGAAAATTGTCGAATGTAAATTTGTATACATTTATTAGACCTAACCAGGAACAGCTGCGAAAAATGCAACTTTAGGTCCCTGGCAGGAATCGAACCTGCGGCCCTGCGATTCCGGTACAAGGTCCAGTTGTAGAGCTCCAAGTACAAGTTCATGTATATGTACAGGGTACTGCCATGTTGAGTTATATGGATAAATATCAAGATTTTGTTGGCATCCCATTCTTGATATTTACCCATAACTCGTACCCAGGCTATTTTCTCTAACACTCTGGTGTCACAGCCATCTGCTTATCCGCCAACCTTTTAGCCGCTTAGGATACCGCACGAACGAACGAATCACACGCAGAAAATTAATCGCTGCCATGCAGCGTTGGAGGGCAACCGCAATTTCCATAAAATGTTAGGTGTATGTATAGGATCATTTGTATATATACCATATTTCGACAGTATTTTGGCATTAAAATGTGTGCCTGGTTCATGTGTGTGAACTAACCAGACCAGTACACGGACAGAAAGAAACGAAAGACAAAACAAAAAAGATACAGTGAAGTGTGTGATATAAGCTTTGACAGTCATAAGCACAAAAATGAATCAGTCTATATGCTTAAAATCCTTGTGATATTTTGACTCTATTTCGGGATCGTTGTCAAATGATTGGTTTGACATATCTTGAGTTTACAAGATGATATTATTATGCTTAAGAGACCAATAAAAAGGTTCTTAACTTGGTATAAAAATTGTTTTTATATAGAGAGGGGCTGGAATTAGATATTGATGCTCTAGTAGGCACGGTAAGTAGGTTACAATCATTGTTCATACTGCACAGACAAAAATTTAGATATAGAGACCGAAGATGGATAACACGACGGTATACTAAAATACGTCCAGGATGGACAAAGAGACGTGCAGATCGTGTAAAGTAATAAAGATGAACTGATGTTCAAGATGCAGTAGTCTTTAGAATTCACAAACAAAAATACCCGCAGTTTATACGTGGCGTTTTTTACAAATACAAAGCAACAAGTATAGGTAATGGTATGGTTTCGAGTACAATTTGGAAAACCATAATATACGCACGAGTCCGAAGGATGAGTGCAATTTGAAGTCTTTGAAGAACTCACGAGTGTATATGTTTTTTTCAAATTGCACGAGAAACCATACTATTTAACAATTATTGAATGAGGTTGAGCACGATATGAAGAATTATCAAGCCCGAAGTATCAAGCCCGAAGTTTGCCGTTATTATTTATTTATTTAAAAAATTCAAAACAAACATTTGTATTTTATTTGTATTAAGAAAAAAACAATTCCTTAGTCCTTCGGCAGCCGTCGTCGCGTCATATCAATGGCGTCAGCGAGTCAATATGACTCTCGTCGTCGTCCGTAATATGAAGCAAACGCGTCCAAATTTTTTTCATATTGACTCTTTGACGTCATTTTGCTAATATGAATGTGAAAAATCCGTATTTGGTTAGCCATTGTGTTGATATGACAATTTCACAGTTGGCTGTTAGCCAATCAGAAACCAGGATTTTTTTAAATAAATAATAATACTAATTAATAATGTACATGAAAAAATTATGCAGTCACGTGCGTTAGTCACATTTAGAAATCGAGAAAATTAAGAAATTTGAAAAATAAAAAATTTAATTAAGAAAATTTAAAAAATTAAGAAATTTATACTGCTTGTATTTCGTTTTTGCACTGTATTTCGAAAAAATTGCACTGCTCTTTTCATGTATATTATTATTCTATTTATCCTGATGGAAATTATCAGGAAGTTATTGCAGAGACGCCCGTTCAAACCAGTGCAACATGCATGTTGCTTCAATATTATCCACAAATATTGCACGCAAAATATTGGCTTTGTGTGAACATTATCATGTTGATAGGTGATATAGTTGATGTGCCGTAATGAAGATGTAAATGGATCAGGATTGTTTCAAAATTTTCATCAAACATCGTCCAACATTATTGGACGGGATTACTTGAAGCATAGGACCCCCGGTCCCCCCCCCCCCCATTTCTTAGTGATGTATAGAACTGCTTCTCTAACAATTCGCTTTTATTTTTGTCCTGGGATAGTGCAATTCATGAATGAAGGCTATCTGGGGTAATAAAACGGGATTAATGAAATAAAACGAGGCAATTCTATACAGGATCGTAAAATTATATTTCAATTGATCCGTTGCAATTTGCAACGGGTTTTTATAAACGCTAGGGCACGTTGTTAACGAACCAGTAACGTTGACGAAATTACATTTTACTCCCCAATGCCCGATATAAATTTTGTGTTTTTTAGAGTGATAAAACCACTTTGCCCAAGTTTGTGAAGACCATACTACACGAGTGTCGTCGAATATTGTTGGTTGAGGATGTAGTCGACACTGTAAAGGTATCATGCTAATATTGACAACATTTCAGAAAGAAAAAAGGTTACTTGTGCAGTTGTGCTTCGAGGATGGCATGTTTTCCCGCTTGTGGTGCACTTGTTTTGCGCATGCTTCAGGGCACCGCAAAGTAGTAGTATACGTATGTCTATAGTTTTAAAATTAATTGCACTATACTCCGACTAAAGGTTCTGGCGATAGTACATGTGGTGTCTTATCTTGGAGACTGGTTTAGTGGAGTAACATTGCTGTATCTGGGTAAGTTATCATTTTTTGTTATTGAATTACGTGTAGTTAGAGACGTTTTAATAAAAAGTGAAGTTGGCAACTTGCATACCAAACTGGAAACGAATTAATATATACATGCAGTTAATTAACGTAAATAATACGGTGTTTTTATACATCACATACTGATACATGCTGTATGAACCAGTGTGGATTCATAAAATGGTTCTGTACTTTCTAGAGCTAATTTTTATAAAAATTCGTTTTATAAATGTTTAACGTTATTTTACGTAAGAATTTTTAATATGACCTTAAAGCCGAAATATTGCTCATGCTGAACGTCGTTGTTTCTATGGCAATAAACAATTATTGGGTGTGGCTGAGCATGATAGTAAACAGTTATTGGATGAGGTTTTTGTGATATCCAGAATTCTCAAGGTTGAAGTAAGTGTTATCAGTCGAGCCGAAGGTGATATTGGTAACAGGAACCGAGACCTTTATAATTCGGGTATCATAAAAACCGAATTAAATAACTGTTTTATGATCGACAAACACTGCTAGCAGATAATTATGTTATGTGTAGGCCGCGTGATTCCATATTTAGCTGTACGTATAAGATTCTGGCAAAGAAGAAGACACGTACTCACGTAGTGTTATTTAAACTATAGTTATTTTATATAGTTATTTGTATAGTTATTTTCCTGACTATACAATGTATAGTAATCAGGGGTTTCAGAATAAGCCGGCGGCCGCCGGAGTTCCGCCGGCTACTTGAACTTTTACCGTCGGCTACTTTTTGTCTGGTCACGGGAAAAATTTTGTATACAAAGACCTGTACAAGCGAACCAACACGATGTTTGTTATGTTCCAATTGGAATTCAAGCAAGACATCACTTATTTTCGGAAGATCAATAAGATCAGTAATACATAGTACCAAACATAGCTTGCTTTCTTAAGTTGCTGTCGAAAAAGCGATAATATAAACATTCTTTGTTTTCTCGTAGCCATCTTGAATTTCGTAGCAAATGGTCAGCGGCTCTGAGTCTTCCTGAACAGGAAGATGACTCTGATTGACTTTGACAGTGACTTAAGCATTTGGGAATCCGAATTTGACAGTGAGCCAGAGAACGAGTCAGATTCAGAGCTACTTTGGTAAATGTTTTTCAATTAAGAATTTTCTTTGACAGTGAATTAATTATGATAAAGTGATGAAGTAAAGTTCATTACGTACATAAATATAACATTTAATTAATGATTTCGGACTCATAAATTAGTACTAATAGCATACATTGTCATTCTGTTCACGCAGCTGTAAAAATTAAACTACCAGTAAGCACATTAAAGTACATTGTCAGTTACAAGTATAAATGCAAATGACATCTAAATCTAACATGTTAACAGTTGTACTTTGTCTTTTTACTTTTTCTATATTATTTGATTGTTTAATTTGCGGCGAAAATTTTTTAAATTTCCATGCGAGGGCAAGCTCCCCTCCTCGCGCGATTTTTTAACTATCAGTCACAGCCGGCTACTTTTTTGGTACAGCCGCCTACTTCAAATCATTCTGAAACCCCTGCTAGTAATGAATGTTTTGACTCATACCGCCTTGGTTTTTATAGGTCTAATAGCGACGTTCACTATTCCAAAGTTTTATGACATGTACAGAGTAAGTAGCAGAGCTTAAAGCAGCTGTACTAATAATACGTTTGTAGACGTTCTCTGGTTTTAGACAGGGATCCGACCCCATGAGATACAGTAATTTGATTAATAACATGATGATAAGCGAACTGTGCACAGTAATTACAATTCAAATACAGTAGTCAAGCAAGACTTTGCAGTAGGGCACCAGAGTGTGCAGAGCACCCACCCCCTCGCCCCCAGCCCCCTGCCAGATCATGCTGGATCCATCCCTGGTTTTAAATATTTATTTAGTCTTCAATGGGTAGATTACAATGAATAGCTGTATGTAATCACATTTCATTTAGGCCTACTGATTTTTCCGAAAGCTGTACATTGTCATACATGTGTATACCTATAATGATGAAATTTTGTCCAATATTTTGTCCAGCAATGTTCATATAGTAAACCATTATAGTATCACACTGTATTTTTGCAGTTTTCATGTTTACAGAACAAAACCGAGGTTAAAAGAGAACGTCTTGGCTGTAGTAAATTAATGAAATAAATTAACCAATCTCCTATTGTTCCCCAATTTTCAATTGCTAACCCGCTATGGCAATGCATATTCATGATCATTTACCGAATTTCACTATTCAAATTTTTAAATCTCATATATGATATCTTTGTTAAAATTTATTCTACCGCTATAACCATTCGACTTTTATACAGGATGAAATTCAGAAATTGATAGAAAAAGTGTCTCGTATGTTTGAAGACGTGAAGACAAGGTACAAAAGACTAATGTCTTTTTAACATAAACCCACCATCATATTATCTTTCTATTTTATTAAACCATCAATTCCTCTTGACAAGTTGGGTCTATCGGGACTTGATGGCTTAATCCAGGCATTTGGACTCGTGGATAATCTTTTTAGAAAAGTCAAGTTGATGGTTCTATAAAAAAAGTCCTATTGATTGATTTCAAGTTGATGGTTCTATAAAAAAGTCCTATTGAAAAAGTCCTATTGATTTAAGTTGATGGTTCTATAAAAAAGTCCTATTTCTATCAAAAAGTCCTATTGATGGTTCACAATCCATCCCTTGAGATTTCTAACCATGGAAATAATAGTAATATTTCTATGTTTCTAACATGCACATAGACATATGGCGGCCATATTGGAGGAAAACACGCTCCAAATATAATAGCTTCCATTGATACAGTATTCTTTTGTTAGTGTTCCTCCAAAATGGCCGCCATAACGTCAAGTGCAAACCAATAATGTAGTTATTCACATGCAGTCGAAGAATTCAATGTTTAACATGTATACTGTAATATGTAACCATGCATATGTCATTGTATGCCAGCATGGAATCTCGTACCCAGAGCCATGCAAAATCTTGAACGGTCGGTACCATTGTAGGTAGAGACGAAAACAAACAGCTGCAGTGCAGAGGCGCTGGAGACACGGGAGAAGCTTTCCCCCTTGCCCAAACAGTTCGGAGGCAGCAGTTTGCCATTTCTACATGAACTACAGTACACTTGCATTATTCATATGAATTGTAATCGAGAATTGGTTTCAAGGAATTTAGCTCAAATTTGAATGATAAATTCAGCTCAGAAACGTTACCAAGGTTTCCAACTATATGAATAAAAACCGTCAAAAAGAATTAAGCCGTCTTAAATAAGTGACAAGCTGTCATGTTGTTTAATGTACAATGCATTTTAAACTTTAGCGTCATGCAACGAATAAAATTGTTCCAATCAAAGCCGAAATTTGTCCAACTATATCAAGTGTCCGCACAGCAAAATGTTAACGAACATTGCTGCCCACACAGTTTAGGGCTCAGAAGTAAGTTCCCTTTTTAAATGCCTGCCCCCCCCCTCCCCCCCGCTTCACGTCACTTCCCACGCCCCTGCTGCGATGTGAAGGATATACAGCTAATCCAAAAAAGGTTGTCGTTTGTAAACCTTAAACTCTAAACCATAAACTCTAAGCGCGCAAAGCTTAATGGGAGCATACGTTTCAAGCTTTGTAATTGAATAATGCAGCTGGTTAAATGAATTGTTCTCGTAAGGAGATATTTACCATGTCTCTAAGAAATGGTCCCCGTATATGATATCTAAACTGATTAAATGATGTTCCCATTATGCTTTGCACGCTCAGAGTTTAAGGTTTAAGGTTAAGATTTTTTCGTTTGTAAAGGGCAACCTTTTTTATTTAACTGTATATACATACATGCAAGTACAACTAACTGACGCAGAGCCTTCGCTAGAAACATTGATTGTTCTGCTTATATTTTCCTGATTAAGTATCGTTTACACCGCAGTTTACAAAGTGCGTGGTGTTTGGCAACTAGCACGTGACTTTAATCATGAATGCGCATATATAGCGTTTTGTAATAAGTGTTTGCATGTAGCATGTTGTAATCTTTATCATGTGTTTACTAATTTGTGGATATACTAACATTTCATTTAGGGTTTTGTCTAATATTCCATCAAAAAGTAAATCATTTTCGACAAAGAAGCCGAAAGGATTGAAAGAGCCGAAAAATGTTGAAGAGATAAGTCCAGCTTTGAGAGAAAGCTCACTGCCTTCTCCAGAGGAGGCTAGCGACGAGGAAAAAGAAAAGATGTCGTGAGCTATTTAATATAGTTTCTTGGTATTGTCAAAAATTGTATTTTGCATGTGTCTAACATCATCTATAACTCATTAATTTTTAGTATCTGCATGGCTGGAATATTTGAACAAAAACCACTATATGGATATAGAAATCATAGAAAGGGCCCGCATGTTAAAAAGAGAGATAAATACGCATTCTGTATACTATATGAAGAATATTGTTTCTAGATGATGTCACTATGTGTTGTCGGACGCGCCATCTTCGTTGATTCTCAGTTTACCTTAGCATGACGTTGAGTTAGTTTACTATTTTCTGCTTTATTTTATTAGCTCAGCTTGATTCAGTCAATAAACGAATACATAGTTTATGTGGTTTTAAAATTCAACCAAAATGACGTTGATCTCAAGCAACCAATATAGGCTCGCATATAATTAAAATGTGAATAGACTAAAACGTTAACGCATTACCAGGGCGGGGGGGGAGAACCTTTTCTTGTTCCTGTCGTTCTGAAACTAGCGCATGTGAACAATTCGTGAAAACTGCCCACTTGCGACGTCATCAAGGTGCATCACAATCACAGTACCCCCAGGAACGAATCAAACGATATTTGCAATTTTTCTATGACAAGTTTTCACTTGACACAGAAAATTCTGTACGTCTCTATGGGCCAACAAAGGAAATTTGGCTAATTGATTTGAGCACTTGCATGGGGTTGTTCAGATCGATCTATGGCGATCTATTGTTATAATAGCTAATAATAGCTATCGTGGCGGTCAGAAAACCATTCAAAAACTTGTCATATAATTTTTTGTATGTATATATATATATATATACTAGTTATAATCTTAAAATTTTATTAATCGCTACACAGTGTTTCACGCTTTCAAAGCGATCTTCAGGCGATACTACTCTAAATAGTTTGCTTGCGCCATTCATTCAACGGTCCGCTGACGCGATTGCATCATTGACACATTCGAACTGCCTTCAAAAAACTGTGCGCCTGTAGTTGCTGAGATGAAAGCATTTGAGGAAGACGTCATTCATCTAGTGTCAAATGTCAAATTCAGAAAGATCTCGGATCCGTTTTTGAACAATATCGCTGTAGACCTGGAGAAAGTTAATTCTTCTCAAAATGTTTTAATATTTGCCGACAAAACAAGAAATGTCTATAAAGCTACAACCGAAACATACAACAAACTATTGACTGACAACATAACGAAAACATATAAATTGGGAAGCGACGATATATCTGATGTTATCAATTCTGAACTAAAGAATATAACGAGCAATCTGTCGATCGCGGATCGTGTCGACACAATGGCGAGAAAAAACGCGTTCATAACTCTCAAAGACCATAAAGAGAATTTCGACTCTAACCCCAAATGCCGCCTTATCAATCCATCGAAAAGCGAACCAGGAAAGGTTAGCAAGATAATACTCGATGACATTAACAACAAAATTAGATCAACCTTAAGTTTGAATCAGTGGAAAAATACAGAATCCGTAATCAGCTGGTTCCAAGCCATCAACGATAAACATAATCACACTTTCCTTTGATATCGTTGAGTTTTACCCGTCTATATCCGAGCATCTCCTTGACGAAGTTATTTCATGGGCCCAAACATTAACTGACATTACGGATCAGCACATTTCTATTATTAAGCACGCAAGAAAATCCTTACTTTTTCATGATGAGAAAACGTGGGTAAAAAGAAACAACCAATCTCTATTCGACGTAGCAATGGGAAGTTACGATGGAGCCGAGGTATGTGAGCTGGTCGGACTATTCATTTTGAATAAGCTTTCTGAGAAATTTGGAAAGAATAACATTGGACTATATCGAGATGATGGCTTAATGTTGTTGAGTGGAACCGGAAAAAGATTGGCAGACAACGCTCGAAAGTCTCTACATTGCATATTTCACAAACTTTGCTTTAAGATCACTGCCGAAGTTAACAACAAATTGTCAATTACTTAGACGTAACCTTCAATCTGCAAACAGGGAGATATTCAGCTTACAGAAAACCCAATAACGACCCTCTCTATATAGACAGCCGGTCAAATCACCCCCCTTCTATCATCAAGCATGTCCCAGAATCCATATAAGCAAAAGAATATCTAGCTTATCCTCTGATCAATTATCTTTTGATTCATCAGCAGCATTGTACGAATACGCACTTCACCGCAGAAATTACAACGTCAAACTCCAATATTCAACCAATAGTACCGGCGACACCCCAACACCAAACAGAAAAAAACGACAAAGAAAGGTGATATGGTTTAACCCGCCCTTCAGTAAGAACGTAAAAACCAACGTGGCACATAGCTTCTTACAACTCATCGACAAGCACGTCACTTCCCACATTCAACTCGACTCCATAAAATCTTTAACCGGAACACTGTGAAAGTGAGTTATTCCTGCATGACCAACATTAAGAACACTATATCCAACCACAACCGACATCTACTGGTAAGAAAGAACAAATCATTCGATGGATGTAATTACCGCAACAAGGACGAATGCCCTCTCGATGGTGATTGTCTTACGAAAAGCATCGTGTATAAGGCTGAGATTACAACAACAGACGTCGGTGAAACGAAAGAGTATATTGGTATGACAGCAGGGAGGTTTAAAGCAAGATACGCCAACCACAAGAAATCCATCAACTCACCTCGCTATTCAAACGAAACCGAACTTTCTAAGTACGCATGGAAGCTAAAACAAAGTAACCGACCGTATAATATAAAGTGGTCGGTTTTGTCGCATGCATCAGCCTATACAGCAGGTGCAAATTCTTGCAACCTTTGCTTAGAGGAGCTAGAAGTTTTATATAATCAAATCTCACAAAGATAGGACGTTGAACAAACGAACAGAACTATTTTCAAAGTGCCGCCACAGAAACTCATTTAGCGCGCGGAATTTTAAACGCACGCGCGCATGATGCAATCGCGTCAGCGGACCGTTGAATGAATGGCGCAAGCAAACTATTTAGAGCAGTATCGCCTGAAGATCGCTTTGAAAGCGTGAAACACTGTGTAGCGATTAATAAAATTTTAAGATTATAATTAGTATATTTTGCTCTATCAATTAAATTTGTTATTGAGCACTCTTTTTGTACAACGGACAACGATTTATTATTGTATTATATATATATATATATATATATATATATATATATATATATATAATATATATATTGTTATGTTGCCTGTTATGTTGTACTTGTAAATTAATCTTACCATTATACCATGAGTTCGAGTCGAGCCTATAGGCCTGAGCTGATATAGCCGACGCAAAGTGCGTATATACCTAGTATATAGCTATGTCGGTTATTAGAATTGTCACAAGTCTGGCGGTAGCCAGTAACCGCTCCAAAATGGTCGGACTGCTTATTGATGTTGTGCTTCAGCCATGCTATTTTGCAAAATGTATCCTCATCTTTAAATTTTTACTACGTTAAGATTTGGAACGATATTACATTCTGACTGTGTTTTGTGACGAATTCGGCTTGTGCTGCGAAGCAGACATTAGCATAATCCTTGCTGTTTCATAAATTGGCATTTCATTTTGAAAAAGATCATAAGAAATGAATTTCAAGCTGTAACAATGGTTTAATCAGTGTTTAAATTTGTATGCATCGTTGAAGTATATGTTGCCGGATTATAATTGTGCATGGAACCTTCTTGAAAGCATTTATATCGCTGATTTATTTTTGTTCTAGACCGATAAGAGCTTGTTAACTAAAGCCATCGTTGATTGCTTTTACACAGTTTAATTATTATAAACTATAAATAATAGTGCAGTTCTCGCTTATATACGTCATGCATCTAAACTGTTGAAATACGAGTTGCATCCTAGCTGCAAGTTATACCGGCTTGATAATTATACTTCTTAACTCAAGTTAATAGTGTAGCATAAGTCTACATTTTCCGACGTTTTGGAGGTTTGTTCATAATTTATATCAGATTTAATAAAATAATATACAAATTTAAAGGGTTTTGTTAGTTAGATATCGTTGTATTTCGGTCAGATTCGAAACGCCCATGTATTTCGTGATAGAAAAGCCTAAAATATTTAAATTCGCTTGTGAAGAATTCACACATGAAAAACATTCAGCAGTGATTTTGTCGATTTTCGAACATTTTCATGTTGTTATAACGTCTAAATCTCTTAGGAAAGAAGTAGTGAAAGTCGTACTATGAAATAGGCCTTCCCAAGGTATTTTCTGCCATTAGTTAAATCTGTTGTTTTAACCATTGCGTTTGCACCACTAGCACTATTGTGTTTCATTATGACGTCTTTAACCTTGGAAAGATCTATTTGCGATTGCATCACTAAATCCAGAGTATATCCATATTATATCCATTCCAAAATAGTATGAAAATTAGATTTCCATTCTAGTCTCAACTAAGAGTTTGTAAGGATTTTGAAAAAATATTTCCAGTGTACATGTATAAGAGTCATTGCTACAACACATCATCTTGTTCATAATGTACCGACAGTGTCAGTGAATAATTGCGGATATCGGCTTTTATATACTGCATATACAGCTATTTCAATTAAGGTTATCTATCCACAAGCAAAGCGGAAAAGTCGAATACGAGAGAGAAAGGCTGCTGGGAATCGCTTTGAAAATTCATTAATTTGTTAACGATTCCCAGCAGCCTTTTGCGCTCGTATTCGACTTTTCCGCTTTGCTCGTGGACAACCTTCATTGAAATAGCTGTAATTTTCCCCCATGCTTTAATTGAAGCTGTTATTTTCACCCATTATTAATATAGGGAAGGATTTTTATTGTAAGCGGTGAATAAGAAATAATTGATCCAAAGGCAGCTCTGCTTTTAAGTCCAACACGATTACAGCCAATTCAAAAAAGGTTGTCCTGTCTTTCCCTTTGCAAACTTTAATCTCGAAACCCCTTAACCTTGGTCCCATTTAAGCCTTGCGCGCTTAAAATATAAGCGAAAGTTAATTAGTATTGCATGCATGGTTATGAGATATATCGAAATTTTGTATTTTGTGTATATTTAAAACGTATACGGCCAAAGTCACTGACATGCAGTCGTTAGATGATCACAAATCTTTTAAGGGTTATCATAGATAGCGACTGTTTATTACGCGGGTATAAATTCAGGCAGGCACGTGGCTTTGCGGGTATAAATTTGCAGAAGAATTTAAAACACATCTATTTCTTCAAAACGTTTATAAAGTCACGCTTCTAATATATACCGTCACTTGTTTGAGACGTGTCGCTATCGGATTCAACATAATCTCTGTGGTCAAATGGAAAAAGAACTGCCTAGGTGAATGCGAAATCCTGCCCATTTTGTTTCTGTAGTAAACCACTTTTTGAATCCTAAAATCAAATAATTGAAACCAAGATTGAATAAAAAAATCCCAAAATTGAATCATTGAATCCTATAGTTGATTTATTGAATCGTAAGATTGAATTATTGAATCTTAAGATGTGAATTATTGAATCCTAAGATTGAATTTCTCAATCCTAAGATTGAATTATTGAATCCTAGATTGAATCATTGAATCATAATATTGAATCATTGAATACTAAAATTGAATAATTTAAACCGCATTGAATCCAAAAAATAAATAATTCACTCCTAATATTGAATTATTGAATCCTAAACTTAAATTATTGGATCCTAAATTGAATCATTGAATCCGAAAATTCAATCATTCAATCCAAAGACTGGATTATTAAATACTAAGATTTAATCGCTGAATCCTAGATTAAAATCATTGAATCCTAAAATTGAATCATTGAATCCTAAAATTGAATAATTGAATGCTAGATTGAACCATGAAATCCTAAAATTGAATAATTTAACCCGCATAGAATCCTAAAATTGGATCACTCAATGAAAGATTGAATCATTGAATCCTGCAATTGAACCTTTAAATTCCACAATTGAATTATTGAATCCTAAATTTAAACCATTGGATCCTAGATTGAATCATTGAATCCAAAAATTGATTCATTGCATCCAAAGACTAAATTATTAAATATTAAGATTGAATCGTTGAATCCTAGATTGAATCATTGAATCCTAAATTAATCCCATTGAATCCGATATTAATTCATAGATCAGTAAAACAATGGTTGTAATATAATGCCTGTAACACAAGGTACTTTTTAATATTTTTAAGTAAAGTTTGTAAATAACTTCGTAATTCGTTTTCGAGCGCGACGATTTTATAATAAACCCTAAATTTAATTTTAATTTAATTTAAATTCTTTAATTTTAAGATTCAATGCGGATTAAATTATTCAATTTTAGTATCCAATGGTTCAATTTTTGGATTCTATGATTCAATCAAGGATTCAATGAATTAATCTTAAGATTTAATAATTCAATCTTAGGATTCAATAATTCAATCGTAGGATTCAATGAATCAATTTTATATTTTAAATAAATTTATTAATTTGAAGATTGAATTATTGAATCCTAAATTTAAATCATTGTATCCTAGATTGAACCATTGGATCCAAATAAGTATATTAAGATTAAATCGTGAATACATGAATACTAAGATTAAATCGTTGAATCCTAGATTGAACCATTGAATTCTAAAATTAAATCAATGAATTTTAAGATTGAATTAATAAATCTTAAGTTTAACACATTGAATCATATAATCCTTGAATTAAACTATTAATATTGGATCCTGAAATTGAATAATTGAATAGTACATTGAATCATTGAATACTAAAATTGAATAATCTAATCCGCTTTAAATCTTAAAATTGAATTATTTAATCCCACTATTAAATTATTGAATCCTAAATTTAAATTATTGTATCCTACTTTGAATCATTGAATCCAAAAATTGAATCATTGGCTCCCAGACTGCATTATTGAATACTAACATTGAATCGTTAAATCCTAGATTGAATTATTGGATCCCAAAATTGAATTATTGAATCTTAGACTGAATCATTGGATACTAAAATTGAATAATACAATCGGCATTCAATCTTAAATTGTATAATCTAATCCTAAAATTGAATTATTGAATCCTATTGAATCCTAAATTTAAATAATTGCATCCTAGATTGAATGATTGAATCCGAAAATTGAATCATTGGGTCCAAAGACTGAATTATTGAATACTAAGATTGAATCGTAGAATCCCAAAATTGAATCACTGTATCCTAGACTGAATTATTGAATCCTAAGATTGAATTATTGAATCCTGAGATTGAATTTTGTAATCCTAATTTTAAATCAATAGATCCTAAATTGAAACATAAGTCCGAAAATTGAATCATTAGGTCCAAAGACTGAATTATTAAATCCTAGATTGAATAATTGATTCCTAAAATTGAATCATTGTATGCTAGATTGAATCATTGATTAATTAAGTCATTGAACCCTAAGAATGAATTATTAAATCTTAACTGATTAATTCATTAAAACCTTGATTGAATCTTTGAATCATAAAAGAGAATCATTGAATTTTAAGATTGAAATCGTTGAATCCTACATTTAGTCATTGAATCCTAAAATTGAATAAATATAAGATTGAATCTTTGAATCCTAGATTGAATTAAAAAATGAAACCTCGAAACATGGAAAAGGTTTCTGTTGCTTCAGAATAAAGATAAACTGGCCAATAGTTGTATTTTTCGCTTCTGCTATGTAAAAAATGTATAAAACTCACACTCGAATTTCCATTTACGAATTATTTTGGTATCAGGTGATATTCCCAAAACCCTTATGTGTATTTAATATAACATAACTATTTTAGGATGCTCAAGAATGAAATGTTTCAATATTTCTTGCTAGATATGCGGCTCCTTTTACTACTTACTGTGCCTTTCCTGGCAATAGCTTCCGAGACATCGGTACAAGAATGTTTTGATGAAGCTGCCACTAAGTATATAGCTTGTAAAGCTGTCCATGGAAGACCAGCTGTTTGCGACTGCACATTCAGAGATCCGTGTTACATTAAAATGATCGTAAGTCGGCTGAGAGTTTCCGGTGTTGAAAAATTCCACTATCTCATCAATCAAACATTCCAAGATCCAACTATTATTGTGAAGCAATATGGGATTGTAGTCATTGATGTTTCCAATGAAATGGACGAAGACACTTCTATACATTTCCATGGAATCCGGCAGCGTAATGTTCCATGGATGGATGGTGTAGAAAATGTCACCCAGTACCCTATACAAGCCCATGGCGATTCAGGTAAACTACAAATACATGTATGCAGTAGCGCTTCACCTCCTAGCCTTGTTAATCAAACTACGGGAGGGTTTTAAGACCTTTAAATCCGATTATTAGTGGTGCTGCCAATTTTTTCTTTTAGCGAAACTGGACGGGAGGGAGGGTAACACAGGGGAGCAACTTGACAATTTGTTGCGCCAATGTTCATCAAAATTTGTGTTCGCGGATGTTGCGAGAAAACTAGAAAAGCGTGGATAGCACTATAATGTCGGTTCGTAAGTAAGGTGAAGAAAAGGAAAGCAAAGCAAAGCAAGGCAAGGCAAAGCAAACCAGCAAAGCAAAGCAATGCAATGCAATGTATTAAGGCAAAGCAAAAAAAAACAAAGCAAGGTGAAGTAGATAAAGTTGCCCCTCCGGCAAAATTGGAAGTCCCATTCCATCCTCTCAGCAACCTGCAATATGAAACGAGCCAAAAGCGAAACCACATGAAGTAGTAAGTGTTCCCCAACCACATGAAGTATGCTATATATGCATAAATAATGCTTTGTCCCTGGAGTAACTGGTGAAATTTCCATTGGAGAATAAAAGTACAGCAATAAGGTAACACGAACCTGGAATGCGAAGTTCGATACTGCAATAGTCACGCTCTTCCCTTCCCTTCCTAGACCTAAGCGGTCGATTAAAAAACTTGACCCAGAATGTAATACCGGACATGGTACGATTTCAAAATGGCTTCCTGAATTTCTTGATTACAAAGTTGTTTATTGTGATTAATATCTGCATCCGGCTTGGGTTATAAAACACCATCTATACTGATATACTGAATAACTTTTTCAGGAAAAGGCTCAGAAAATTGGTAAAATAAAATGTAAAATGCTCTGAATAAAGTTTTAAATTATGCACTTTTCATTTACATGTTTCGAAAAAACGATAACAGCGTGAACGCCCCCGTACAGACTCAACAATAAAACATGACATAGAAAAATTGAAAAACTACCGTACAATCTGAGATATATAGAATACAAAACAAATTGGCTTCAAAGGAATATTACGGCAAGGTTCATGCCAACAGTCGTGTAGCATTTGCCTAGGCAATAGCCAATAGATAAAAGTTGATAAAATTTAATTAAAGAGAAGCTTTTTAACGGTTTTTACATTGTCCGTAAATATGTTTTATACAGTAAAATACCCTCCATTAGTTCCCTTAGTTTTCTTTCTACTGTTTTTGTACTATTTTATTGATTATAAAACCAAGTTTGCAGAATCATTTTTTCGAAAACCATTATTTACAAATCTGCTAGTAAGCCTAATTGGCTAATTCCCGAGCCGGCGGCGCGAAGCGCCGTGCGAGGGTACTAATTCCGCACGGCTAATCATACCCGGGTATGTGAAAACATAGCGGAGTGCAAAGTTGTCCTCCATTTTGTTTATGTCATGGACGGTTTTCGACGTTATGCGCATGCGCGAGTACAAACTCTGTCGAAGTATAAATTGTTTTTCATTTTGAAAGGACGTATTTTGCTGTTTTACAGCAATTTTTTGTTTTAAATTTCGTTAAAAATTTTACAAAAGTACAACTTACACGTTTTTTTCGTCGATTTCAACTGGAAATAAGCCTGCAGTTTCATGAATTAGTGGCTGTTCAACCGTGAAACAAAGTTTGTATAATAATTGTTTTGATGTTTTGATGTCTATGCCTTTGATAATTATATTTAATCATTGTTGTGCCGGTTTGGGTAAGTGTAAACAGTTCAGTAGTAAAATCCATGCCGTACTTGCTCTGTGTTGTCGGTTTTATTCATATCAGCGAAATTTTTAAGCCACTCTTAACTCGAAAATTCACTTTAATGCAAGCAGGTATGCATGAAATTGCAGTGAATGTTATCGTTCATTATAACGCTAGCGCATCAGTTGTGTTTTTATGTTTGTTTATAATGGTCTTAATACTTGTATATGTGGAACTTTTATACTTCATCTGTTTAGAAAGGCGAGGGGTTGCTGCATACATGTATTTTCTAGTATATTTTTTATTCCCGCTATATTACAGCACGGCTGTTTCATAATAAAACATCTGAGGAATCGTTCAAATTTACACAATAAGTTGCTTGATCCACGATTCTTCTATTCAAAATAGTGCAGCCAATAAAGGATGTCTTTGAAAAATGCAGTGTTCAGTGCAGAATTAAGTTTTAATTTGAACGCAATCAAACAGTCGTTATGGCGATTGTTATTATTTTTTTCGTTATTTTATTTTACAAGTTTGCCATTGGAATGGATCTATGGTCAGAGTATACTTGTTACAAATGATTGGAATTTCCAGACTGAGAAAGTTCTCCAATAACGGGGTTCCAAAAAAGCAACTTATAGTATATCTAAATATTTTAAAAATTCAAGCACACATGAAACAATTAAACTCAAATACAAGAAGACAAAGCGAACTCATTGACGAACAAAGAAACAAAAACTAAATATAGCAACTTGTGTGGAGTGACATTTAATAATTTGGTGTGACATTTAATACAAATAGACTTAAATGTTCTTGGTTCTTCAGGATTATAAATTGGATTTCAAATCTACGTAACATTTCATTAGATTAACCGCTTAAATGTAGTTATATAGATGAGTTTGTATTTCTTATCAACCAGGGTGTTCCACACATTAGCATGCAGTTCTAATGTAAAGGCTGTTTGAAAAAGAAACAGTTCTATACTTTTGGCTATATGAAGTACAAGGATGTCGTTGGTTGTAACTGATCTTGAAATTATATGAATCATAATTATTATAGTAAGTATATAAGATGTGTTACGCTCCGGTACTTGTAAGTAGAAAGAAAGTGCTGCACGTTCCTTTGTGTTAAGTTTATGGTTTACATTTTTGTATGGAGTTTATAAACGGAGTGGTGACACCAATAGTGCATTTTCTTTCTTCGAAAGTAAAATAAATTGATCAAAGTGCCATCAAGAAGCTTTGCAAGAACATGGAGTATAGTGGAAGAGTTTTTATTGCCAGCTCGGGAGACTCATATGTAGACAAGCGCATATGCAGCCCGAACAGCGCTACAGTTTAATACTTTTCACCAGGAATACTTTTCCGTTATAATTTATTTACTTACCACACATGGCGACCATGGCGGCCAAGCCAAGAAGACACAGAATAGCTTGATTCATATTTGTAAATCTTGATCTTCACACTTCCCAACTCGTAAAAATTTGTAACTTGTGCTGTTCCAAAGTTCTCGCCTCCTTTTATACCAAACGGGTCTGCGGAAGTGAAATTAACTAGCACCTTTTATTATTTCTGTTGCTGGGAGAAATGCCCTGAAAACTACAAGAAATGCCTTGTATAGCTGTCAATTGGATAGCAGTTCATCCTCACTTTTTATTTTTCAAGTGTTTCTTTTTACTTGAGTTACGAAACTGCCTAAAGATTACATCAATTATTTAGCTAACGTCATAAATACTTGTGTTCTTAGTTATATAATAGCGTAAGGAGATTACGTTTTTCACATGGAGATAGTCTTGGTCACTGTTATTAGAAAAGTTTATGTATTGCGTATTTCTCTTTGTTAATTAAATTAAATAACTAGTGTCCAATGACTGTGCAGTTTTCGAAGTGATTTCTATATATTGCCAAGAACGATAAAAATTGCTGGCGTGATTTATACTGATAAGTTGCTGTTTTTTTTCTGCTAATGTCGAACCCCTTTTCGAACAGTAATATTATATCGGCATTTGTTTTGAGTTTTACCTGCTTATATAACTTGTAAAATTGTTGTCATCAAATTATTTTTTACGTTAGAATCATCTAACCTTAATTCAAGTTTGTAGGAAGCAAGCATGAGGTGTAGAGACGCAAACACCCCAAACACGCGTCAGGCCTGATATACTGTTAAATCTGCGTCAACTACATCTTACTTTTTCACCGAAAAAGTTCTTAACTACCTGATCAATTATTACATAGAGGATATTACACGGCGGCGCGAAGCTATGACTTTTATCTTCGAGTGCATGGTTAAAACAATATTTTACGAACGAGCGCATGCCAGCGCGTAATGTTCTGTTTATTATATAGTCTCAAGCAAAAAATTGTGAAATTTCACGCTCGAAAGCAAATTGGGTAAAAGTCACGTGATCGATATATTCACTAGTGAAGATATGGAAAATATCTCACGGTGTCTTTTTCAGTCGCACTCTCTACTATATATAATGAATCCAGTTAGGCTATGTATCAGCGCGGTCAAAGTGTCGTCATTATAATTTTGAATTGGTGGCATGTATTTATACTATAAACTGAATTAACAGTTTTTGAATTACCACACAATTAAACGTAATATTATTATTATGTAACAAGCAGATATTAACATGCAAGCTGAAATTATGAGTGCAATTTGATAAACAATAGGAAACTCTTCAGGAGCCGGCTGTTCCAAAGCCGATTAGTTTAAACCTAGGTTAACGTAAACTTCTAAGCCAACTTCCCAACATCTTGTCTATAAATTTAGAAATGTCTCTTCAGAATTCTTGGCTGGATAAATATGAGTCGACTTCCCTGAATTTTTGACATAAATAGACGTATCCATATTCCTGGTTTGTTAATTGTAGCGTATTTTGCAATTTTTATGGTTTCTGGCTAATATATGCCAGTAGGAAAGACGAATATTTATTTATCAGCTTTATTGGACACAATATAGTAGAAATATTTACAAGTAATAAGTCCAAAGGGACGAAAGGGAGGGGATAGCGCAACGGGATAGCGCAACGGAGCAACGAGAACAGAAACAGAATAGGATATTTCATTATTGCCATGATCATGAAGATAACTTAAATATGATGGTTCACTAACTTATATAAGTACGGCGAGCAAAGTAATTTCTGATTATCGCGTACGGATAATTGTATACGGTAGGCCTATAAGTGGAATCTTTATCTTTTAAAATGATTCTGTTTAAACGAATGTGTTAACTGAAGGATGGTGTTTGAAAAATTGTCCTTCTCTTATATTATTGTAGTTAATGTAAAAATGGATACTTCTATCAAAGAGAACAAATTATTTCTTATATGACTTCAGAATGACATTTCGTCACAACTTTTTTCTTCAAGATTGGTTTAGAAACAAACATGCATGCAGTATGGTTAGGGTTATAGAGTTGGTGTTTATAGAAAGGGTTATAGTGTCAGTAAAACCGTTGCTTTGTTAGCCTACGTTTTGTCACTCTGAGGCCAACGAAATAACCTCTTGCCTACCAAATAGAAAAAGCAAGGTACTTGCAGCATGCCCGTGAGGAAACCACAGAGAAATTAAGCAATTGCAACTTTGTGCTGTTTGGAAAAAATATGAATGTAACAGTAAGAATGTCAATGTACAGGCTAAAGGTTATTTGTGTAAAGCTACTAGTAGGCTATCATGTATCGTGCGTTCTGATTGGCTACGCTACTAGTAGGCTATTAGTGATAGCCTACTAGTAGCAACAAGCGGCGAAGGGCGCGAGAGTCAATGGCCGTTTTTAAGTATTAAAAACTGCATTTAAAGGGAAAAAGCTTATCAAAATGGCCTAATTTTGGTTCTGGATTACACTCAAACAAAGACTCTTGGAAACTGCTGACACATGCTGTAAAATTGTTAAGTTTTCTCAACTTTACTCGTAGCTAGTTTTGAACATGAAAGTGACAGGCCATTTTATAAAATATATGCACAATGTTTGTTAATTTTCCAAGCAGAATCGTTGAAATTCAACAATACTTTAAGCTATTTACCCCTATTTTCTCAACCTCTTTAGTGTGTGCTTGTCTTAAGTACGAGTTCATGTATTTAGCCGTCATTTTCAAAAGTTTTTTTCGTTTAAATTTTGGCCGACATTGTTCTTCGCCTTTTCGAGCCTTTTTTAATAAGTCGACTTCTTCGATTAAATTTTAATCTAAACTATTGTCTATGTATACTAGATTATGGAAATTGTTTACCTCTTTATGTTCCAGATATTTTAAAGATTTCAACGACATTCGGATAATCGGATTCTTCTGCATGTGTGTGCATTTTTATTCGGCTTTTTAACGGAAACTTTATTTACTATATATAAACAATTCGGGAAGCCATTTTGTGTTCGAAATTTTGGACTTTTTAAGCGGCTTGTTTCCTTCTTTTAAATAAGTTTTAATTAACCAAACTTTGCTTCTATAACGGTCTCCTACTAGTATACTGTTTTACGACATGTTTTTTGACTTTTTTAAACTCACAAGTTGTATTTTTCAAGTCATTCTTGGGAGTTCGCATCACTGAGTATATATAGTTGTCAACAAAGCCGAGGCTAAACGTCGCCAAAAGAAGCCATTTAAACGCTCATTTCGTTAAAACGTTATTATTTTACATAAAAATCAACTGAAAAATTCCGTTTTCTTGATGTGGTTTATAGTAAAACAATTAGACAACTCAGCCGCGTTGTCTCTGAACGAATAGTCAACTCGGCTTCGCCTCGTTGACTATTCGCTCATAGACAACTCGGCTTCGTTGTCTAACTGTTAAGTAGATTCGATCCAAATTTTTAATATTCTATACTTGGTGAACCGCATGCAAACTGTAAATATTTAAACAACGACATCGTCTAAATAAATGTGTATATGCTTGCTAATTGTGCTTGTATAGTCTGGTCTGTATTGTTGATTTATAATTATATACGCCACTGATCAGGCTGTATTTTGTTTAGGTACTTTAACCCATTGTGCCCTTCACAAATAAATCAAGCCCATCCCTTGTATTTAAATATGACGTCTTGGCTTACTCTACCCTTTGGCAGCGAATACCTCGTTGTTGAAACAACACTATATATCTATTCAAATAAGAAAATGGCCACCGAAGGGAAGATATGCATGCAATACATACAATACTGGTTGCCAATGAGTCTTCAGGAACACATAAGTCACTCGATCTGCATGCATGTATCGGTGAATTTTGCCATTACCGTTTAAAAACAATTTGCGTACCAATTAGCATAGCAACTGCTAATCCTTTGAACATTAACATGCAATGTTTAAATGCATAATATTCAAGGATCTTTTACTAGTTGTCATAGTTGTCTTTGTGGCATTTCCCTAAGCAACGCGAATAATTGCAAATGCAAATAATTGTTGTTACACTCGGCTTTGTTGTTAAAAGTGATTATGGGACGAAGTTACACATCCATTTTTTATGATTACATTATAAAGAAAATTCAAAATGATTTGTAAAATACTTTGCTAAACCATCTTGGCCGGATTCTTTCTTGAGATATTCACCGTTTAAAGCGCCGTTTATCCTAATAGTCACGTCAAATTGTATAATGGCCGGGCTTCTGCTAAACTTTTTATAGCTCTTATGGATAACTGATTCAAACTTGTGGTCATAAAAATATATATTATATGTTTGTAGTACGATGACATAACACATATGGCCGGTTTTATGATTTTGACTGCACGATCAGTGGCGTCGCAAGCACGACAATTTAGACCCGCTATGCAAATTCAAAATTATTATCATTATTCATTTCTTTAGAAATTGATTGTTTTCAGAGTCAATGAAAACGAAAAAATATGCATAGCGGGACTTAATCGTCAGGCTAGCTACGCTATGCGAGTCATTATCCAAGATATACGAGGAGATTCCTGCCCGTATTTTAGGTATCTGGATCAATGGATCATACCAAGTCCAAAAAGCAATCCAAAAAATTTCTTCTGCAATCCCAAAACTGGGGTGCTAATAGTATTCATAGCCTCTAACACCATTACGTATACTATATATCTATTTCTTACAAATAGCGATGGCAAGCTCCAAAGCAATGCTACTCTTGCCGCCGCACAGTTCCAATGTAAACTATTATGTCATTTGATTCCTGTTATATTGTAAACTTTTCTTCTATATAATAACTACTGCAATTATGTACCAAGAAGTGTGAATTAATTAATGAATCTTGAATTTTGAGTCTTGGACGTTATAGTAAGGACGACAAATTTTTGCTTTCCATTGAATCGACCTACAACTTAATGGTTATTCTTTTACATTTCGATCATGGACTCCTTGTTTTACGATCATTTTTGGCAATCGAGTAAGTGGAAGAAGTGAATATGCTGTATGTGTTCGTGAACATGGGAGCAAATTTCCGTGCACTGTGCCACCGCGCCCTGACTCTGCATCGGTGCTTCCACTTCCATGGAAATTTCCAAATTTTATGGAGTTTTTGAAGTGAAGTGGAACTTTTTCTGAAACTGGAAAAATGATGGAAATTCTATGAAAATTTCGGTATCTAGAAAATACTTTCAATTGCGTTAAAATATGCATTAAAAGTCAAATTAATCCAATTTTCAATAGAAGGTTACATACAATATTACACATAATATGGACGTAGCGCTCTCTAAGGTTTGCATGTACACGTGTGCTCTACATGTTCTTATTACGTTCTCATCAATTTTATCCCCAATCTCGTATCCCAATTCGATCTTGAACTGGTTCAAAAAGGCCTTCAAAGAGTAAATGGAAGAGGCGTCCGGCGGCCAACTTGGACTCGTTGAGCATTCAACTCGTTGAATAAGGTCTTCAACGAATAATAGTTTCATTCAGGCACAACTACGTCACGAATTGTGTTGTAAAGAAACTGCACAGCGTTACTGCACATGAAAATAATTCGCTATAGTAGGCCTCTTATTACACTGGCCGTATGGCCCAGTGTTGAGGTTCCCTAATTCTCTGTGCGAAAATTATTTGTTTTGTTTTCGTCAACGTGAAATCAACAGGTGGGAAATTTGTCTGCGCATGCGCTACAACTTGCACGGTTTGTGAGAAAGAGACTTGAGGCGAGTAAATATAGTATTCTGATTTTTGAGCGTTTTATTTGCGTTTTTAGGACCTGTTCATATGGGCAGAATTTATCCCGGTTAGCGAGAAAACCTTTCGACAAGTTTACGAGCGAGATCTCGCCTTGTTACGAAAATAATATGAAAAGTTACATTGCGTTCATATGAGACGAAAAGTTTTTCCGTGTACCGAGATCTCGCTTGTTGACAGGCGAGATCTCGGTGACCGGGATAATGTTTTCCCCATATGAACACAACTTTCCCGCTTAGCGGGATAACTTTTTGTCGTGTCAGCAAATTTTCAATTCAATTGATGTTCAGTGCTACGTCACAGCCGGAAACTTTTCCCGGTAAGGGGGATAATATTTCTCCATATGAACAGAACAAAAGTATTTGGCTAGTCGAAAAGTTCTCTCGTTTACCGGGATAACTTTTGCCCATATGAACAGGCTCTTAGTCTCGTTTTTTTCGGCTAACCAAACAATTGTTAATCTATTGCATTGTGGGGAAGGCGAGGAAGGTATGAGAACATCCAGAGGCTAAAAAATGTATAAAATTGCAACTTTTGAGTAACCTTGTTCATCGTAACTGCCTCGGATTCCGATGGAAATGTCAAATAATTCCTATTATTCCATATTTTTAGATGAATGAATTATCTCCCAATATAAAGTATATGTTTTAAGGAGCAGTTTAAACCATATTTGGTTTTGAGGCTCTCGGCAAAATTTTAATTTTTTTTTTATTTCATTGTGCTAATGTTCACCCCCATAAAATCACCCCGTATTAAATTGGAGAGAGAGGGAAACCTATTCGCATAATTTCAAAACTGCTTATATTTTCTGAAGCACCAGACCCTATTCTTTCAACGAATATGCTTTTACGAACATAATTAGCAAACACATGCAATTTCTAGCGGAATATTCAGAGGCACCTATTCAGACTATTACAGACTATATCAGACGGTTGTGCCGTTTTTGGTATCAACACGTATTTTCATATCAAAAATACTTTGATTAATGAATGAAGAAATCTTTGAAGAATTATTTAGAGATTAGATTTTTTATGTTGAAAATTGAGCTTTTTCCTATTTTTAGCAAAATCACGATTTTTGCACCAAGTGTTTTCAAGGATTCAATCGTAAATAAACTTTAAGGTATTTCTCAGTAGAAAAATGCGTGAAAAATAAATTTTAAACCCACCGTGAGTTTAGTTTTTTAATTTCATCTGTGCATGCGGGGAGTGAAAACAACTTGCATCTTCGGAAAAAGTTAATTTTGTCAATATTTCATCGTAGAAATAAATAGTTTATAATTGCCCGATTTCAGTTTAAAGTCTCTTATCCAGGACATTTTTCAATAGCCTTTAAATAAACGAACTTAAATTCTTGCACATCAACAGTTTCATTCCCAAACGAGAAGCCCAAAAACTTGTTTTTGCTCATTTTAATAATTTTTCAAAAAATGTCGCTAGCACCCGCAATTTGCCGACCAGCGACAGCAAATTTCTCACCAGTTCGTGAAATCGACCTACGTTCATAAAGCGAACCGCTGATCTGCAATGGATCGCGTGCTCAAGTCAAAATGGCCGCCAGGTAAGGAGCGGAAACTATGCAATAGGATTTTTGTCTTGCTTGTTTATCACTATATTGATATAGTGTTATTTGAAACTTAGCATACTCACATGTTTCTGGTATATTACCTCCGTATTGGTTGAACCCTGTAGCCTGTACGTCTATACGGACGTTTTAAAATCCTTAAACATTTGTGTCTTGGGGGCCTTCTGTTTGTTTACTATATATTGATGCAATTTTCTTTGAATTTTTAAACATACCATACTCGAATGTTTATAGTATATTAACTGCGTATTAATTGAACCTTATAGCTTGTGTACAGACCACAGAAGGTACAGACGTATTATAAGCCATGAAAGTTTGTGACTTGGAGACATAGAAATTACGCAACGGTTATCATAGGGTCGTATAGTTTTCAAAGTGAACCGTTCTAACCTTTGTACCTGATGCTACACGCCAGCACGCATTATAAGTTCAGTGTGAACGCCCGTTCAGGCGTCTTGTTGCTATACAACAGTCTTTCTATACTATTTTTACTTTCATATCATGTGTAATGGAATAAGTCGACATGTAGAGTAAACCATGGGCCATGCTCGTAATTTCCCTGCGACTATATTGTTTAGATAACAAGGCTTTACGTCAGCAAACAAATCCTCTTCTAACATGGCTTCCAATATTTTTTTGTATATTTATACTGGTTAGCACTTTAATACGCAGGTGATTGTCCACGAGTACTGTTACAACAGAGCATATGTGCGCCAGTGCAGTGCCGTAGCGAGCTCGATAATTGAGGGGGCTCATATTCATATATTCGTGTTCACAGACCATAAAAAACAATCGATTTCAAAAGAGTTAATAACGCCGAACACGAATATATGAATATGAGCCCCCCAATTATCGAGCTTGCTACGGCACTGATGTGTGCACAAACTAAAATACTTTGTTTTATTAATGCATTTAATAGACAACAAAAGGAAAGCTAGTTTTTAGCTAACGTATACGACTTCAACTTAAACATTACGTAAGAATGAATGAAATTCAAAAGGAATCAATTAGTCTGCCAGCCAGGCTGGCAAATCTGTAATATTAATCATTCAAGTGGTTATTTATAAAAAGAGTGCATGAAGATCCAGTTTTAATGCATATAATAAATGTTAAGATTTATTGCAAAACTATATAAGTATCACATGATTGTCTAAAGAATAATTTCTAATCAAGGAAAAGCTATACCTATATTGGTAACGTAGGTTGCTAAAGTTTGGTTAATATCATTGCCATGTAATTAAAATTCCAGTGTTCCCAAGGAACTGCAGCCAAGTTTTAATTATAATTGTAGTCGTACAGAATTTCGTTTACAGCACACTGCCGTCACTACTGCGTTATCCCTTGGTGTCATCACAAAATCTTCATCACAGCTGTCTTTATTTACGGTGCATCCTTGTGCGTCAAACGTTTGGCTTGCTTTACATCCACGCACACCACTTGCTCGACATCCAATAGCAATCTCGAGCTCGTGACAGGTTGCTGTCTTTCCAGATTCTGTTATTTTCCTGCACTCTGAAATTAATAAAAATTCGTAAATTATAGCAACTTTCAAATTTTTTTTTTCATGTCGCACATTTCCAGCGAAAAGCGTTTCAAATATTTAATGTTTTGGCGCCTCTTTAAAGATTATTTAGTTTTAGCTTTATTTCAGTTTGGTTTTAAACAAGTAACTACTTTTTAAATGCATTTCGCAAATTAAAAATTAAAATAATAGCGCAAAATTGCCAATAAAAATACAATCTTCAACGATGGTTCAAAATTGACGCCATCTTTTATTTTAAAATTTATTTCGCCCATGTCAATTAGTATAGGTAATCACACGGGAAGGAATGCAATTAATGATTAACACTACGAGTACGTGATCGGATATTTGAAAAATGTGCCAATTTAGTAAAATTGCACGAGCCGCGAAGGCAGGGGCGGATCCAGGATTTTTCGTACGTTAGTCAAAGTTTTCGGATGTACAGTCTAGTTTTGCGAGCGGCGAATGCCCGAGGCACCTAGGGGGGTCTGTCCCCCAGGAATTGTTATATTTTTAAACCTCAGAAACGCAATTTGCATCACTCAGAAAGCAGATTCAACAAAAAATTAACTTCATGAAATGGGAGATAATTATAGCAACTATCAGTATGACTGACTCTCACAACTCGCTCCTTAGGAAAAAGTAAAGGAGAAGTACTTGCAGAAATGTGATAAACTGATAATTGTGGAAGAAGTTTCATTTTATCAAATTACGGATTGCTAGTATTATGTTTAACTGTCTCATGATATTACTACACTCATTTTTGTTGCCTAATAGCCTTGTTGAGTCAAGTTACAATTTTACATATGCATGGCGCGCATCTTGTTCGCTTATAAATATTCTTATGCTGTCTAAAACGAAATAAAACTTACATATCACATGATTAAATTTACCTTATTGCACTTCAGAATAAAGATCTGGGCGCCAATACTTCTACTCAAACAGTCAAACTGTAGTTCGTGCTATTCGTGGCGCTTACGCCGCTTAGCAACTGCTCTGACACTGAATGGAACTCTCCGATATTTAGCGTTGATTTATTTTTCCTCCCAAGATCAGCGCAACAGTCTTGTAAGACAGCTAAATCATTCACCGCAAATGCGGATTGAACCGTTTCGTGAATACTACAAGGACTGGATTCTGGAGCAGCAGACATTTCCGAATTTTCCGTAGATATCTTTAAATTGAATCTTTCGACAAAGCTACAACATGACACTTCGAATGAGCGCGCGCTAGGAAAGACTTTACCACGCGTCAAATATTAATGATATTCCGACTAATGCATGGGCGCCCCTGATTTTTGTAAATCGGTCAGAACTCCCCACAGATCAGTCAAAATCACAAAAAATCGCTTGTTTCCATGGCAATAAGTGTCTAGACCAATCAGAACACTGAATTTTGACTTTTTGACTGACCGACTTTGCGTATGTCAGCTGCTCATTGACTTGACTAAGCTCGTCGGCTCAACCATTGTATGAAATTTGATCACTGGACAACAGTTCGATTGGAATGTTAATTGCTACCGCTGCATGATAATAGATACTGGACTATTATAAGGTGTCGCTGCATGATGAAAAATAACTGGACTATTGGTCGAATATTTAAGACTTTAATTAAGTTTGCAATTTTTACATTAGTCGCGTGACTGGTTTGACGACCCCTAGATCCGCCCCTGCGCGAAGGCGAGTGCAATTTGGCACATTTTTCAAATATCACGAGTAGTGTTAATCGTTAATTGCACGACTTGCTAGAACACAAGATTCAAACTCAAACAACATATTTTAGAGTAAAAAAATCTTTATAAATTGTATTACCAGCTTACAGTACATAGTCACGTTTCGCTGCATCCCGCCGATATTACTTCTTAAGACTGTTTCAAGGTATTTTTCACAGGCTCTTTTTGCTACACAATGTTTTTTAAACTCATTATTGTGCCAAAATTTAGTTAAATTCGTCCACATTGTTATAAATACATATTTAAATTTCGCCGCCATATTGGATTTTGTTGTTTTGATTTCCCGCTCCCCCCAGCCATCACGGACTCCTGGAGAGTGCAATTAATGAAGGTAATAGAACGAATAGGAGTGCTATTAAAGCTATAATCATACGAGTGATTACAAAATCAACCGACCGCGTAGCGGGAGGTTGATTTGTTAATCACGAGTATGATTATGGCATTAATAGTACGACTTAATTCGTTCTATTACTTATTAATTATTTATCTTCTTTAATCAAACTGTTTAATAAGGGAGAAAAGCACAAAAATACAATTTGTTGAAATTCAATATAATTATTAAATTTTTGTCACGACAATTCTTAGTGAAATAGTACAATTTTGAATTAAATTAATCATAATCAACTTAACATATTATTAACTTCCGGGTATTATTTCCGGTATAATCACATGACAACATTGCTTGAATTATTCAACACATAATTGGGAAGCCATGTTTGCAAGTTTATAACGTGTTCAAAATTGTGAAGTTCTTTAGTTCAGTTTAATCTGAATCTGATTCAAATATAACCGCTGGTTGTGTCTACAATCACTTTCAGAAGTTGTTGGGACACATGTAGTTTAAGATTGTAAGTGGATCATTACAGTTTTTTACACATAATACCGCTCCCCTCCCCCTCCCCCCCACCCAAATCAATGTTGCTCCCACCAAAACACATCAAACCTGACGAGAAATGGGACACAACATTGAGCAGGGACCGGGGGGGGGAATGACGTTTGTTCAGTGAAATTCAAAGGTTTTGTGGCATCTGTCGAGTCCCAAGACTTTTGAAACGGATTGCCTGAAAGGCAATGATAGGCATATTTACCCTCTTTGGATTACCGGGTGTTTTAGAATATCAGTTTCGCGAAAATCATATAGCATTTAGTATAACATGTTTACTGAATTGCATTGGCATATGTTATGTCCTTACTGTACTTCGGTTGTGGTCAATATCTTTGAAATGTAACACAATCCAACAGTATATTATAAATGAGCTTATACTGAAAGATGTGAGTGTGGGGAGGGTAGTATGCCGAGCGATTAAATCTGGTCTATATGCAAGGGAGAAAACACATCTATCTGGTTAATTATCGACCTAGGTTAATGCTATATAAAATGCAAGGGTAATTTATCGAAGGCCACTTAAATTTTGTGCATATTTGATATGAAACATGTATGTAACATAAAACGGCTTGAACACGTGCTCGATTGACACTCGGTTGTCACTTTGAAACAAAAAGCATTTTCATTGATACTGACTTTCAATTGTCGCGGCATAATCATTTTCAGAACATTAAGTACTAAGCAAACGTGTTTCGGGAGCGCTTATTGATATAGTACGGGTTCTACTTAATCACAAAGTATATAAATTGTATAAAATGTATCGATTGACACTCAACTCTAGAAATATCACTATGATATATCGGATTTAATTATGTAAAAAAGTGTCAATCGATACAAAACTTGGTTTAATCAATTTCAAACCCTTTCATTAATAGCAAATACATTGTTAGACATTCTCAACAGATTATTCTTAGCCTTGTTCCGTTTTAAAAGATGTCTAGTGTCCTGTTATTTCATATTTCTATAGTGACAATCGAAGTTTCAATCGATGCTAGTTTCATTGCATTCGTCTCGTCCGGAAACGCTTATTAGCATAATTAGCGTATAACACTAACGTCAGTGTTGTATAATGCGTACAACGCCGTATACTGCGAGTCCCTTTCGTTACACATTTTTGGAAGCCTGTGCGACTTTCTTGCTTCGGCGGGTCGCGCTAGTACTCGCTAACGCGTCAGCATTGGGGAGGTCTATAAGCCCTGGAGAAATCACCTAGTCCGGGTCTTCCTTTACCACGTACAAATACGCGGAATGGTAATTTTTGAGATTGTCTACGGAAACGTTCAATTAAATACCACATTTCCTCTTCTCCGGGTCTCCTATAGCTCGCCACCTCGCTCTTGTGGACAATTTTTTTGGCCGTGTGGAAGTGACTACCGCCGTTTCCATGAGCCTTCGACATTCCCACCTACTTAGTGCTTCTTCCTACCCATGCGTCGACAATTATATCTGCAAATTCTGCTCTAGAACGATGTCAAATATCACATTGACCATAAGTGATTATAAAGCAAACGTTCTTTACCTTCGGAGTACCCAAATTAGCAGTTCACTCAGCCGTTACTCGCATGCGAAAGTAACCGGATGTTATATTACTATGCTATAAATTAACCGTAAGTGTGACATATCTAGCGTAAAATATTCGCGATACCTATCTTTATATTGACGGACTATCTTTATATTGAGGTTACTCTCAAATAACCCACTTGTGCTCTGCCGAAATTTGTAAAAACAAACAACGATTAAAATGCTATATGACATAACAAGTTATATTCATATCCTGTTAATTATTAACTTTCAGAATTTTAATGGGACTTAATTGTTTTAAAATGTAATAATAGAACTTCTGTGAACGAAATGGAGCAGAAATACTTCGTTCGCAGAGCATTCTATCCCCTGTACTTTTGAGATATAGAATGGGGTTATGGCATATGGGGCCGAGACATCTTAAAGGCAATGAAAGACATATTTAACCTCTTTGAATTACCGGGTGTTTTAGAATATCAGTTTCGCGAAAATCATATAGCATTTAGTATAACATGTTTACTGAATTGCATTGGCATATGTTATGTCCTTACTGTACTTCGGTTGTGGTCAATATCTTTCAAATGTAACACAATCCAACAGTATATTATAAATGAGCTTATACTGAAAGATGTGAGTGTGGGGAGTGTAGTATGCCGAGCGATTAAATCTGGTCTATATGCAAGGGAGAAAACACATCTATCTGGTTAATTGTCGACCTAGGTTAATGCTATATAAAATGCAAGGGTAAGTTATCGAAGGCCACTTAAAGATTGTGCATATTTGACACGAAAACATGTATGTAATATAAAACACTTGAACACGTGCTCGATTGACACTCGGTTGTCACTTTGAAATATATAGCATTTTCATTGATACTGACTTTCAATTGTCGCGGCATAATCATTTTCAGAACATTAAGTACTAAGCAAACGTGTTTAGGGAGCGCTTATTGATATATTACGGGTTGTACTTAATCACAAAGTATATAAATTGTATAAAATGTATCGATTGACACTCAACTCTAGAAATATCACTATGATATATCGGATTTATTTATGTAAAAAAGTGTCAATCGATCCAAAACATGGTTTAATCAATTTCAAACCCTTTCATTAATAGTAAATACATTGTTAGACATTCTCAACAGATTATTCTTAGCCTTGTTCTGTTTTAAAAGATGTCTAGTTGCCTGTTATTTCATATTTCTATAGTGACAATCGAAGTGTCAACCGATGTTAGTTTCATTGCATTCGTCTCGTCCGGAAACGCTTATTAGCATAATTAGCGTATAACACTAACGTCAGTGTTGTATGATGCGTACAACGCCGTATACTGCGAGTCCCTTTCGTTACATATTTTTGGAAGACTGTGCGACTTTCTTGCTTCGGCGGGTCGCGCTAGTACTCGCTAACGCGTCAGCATTGGGGAGGTCTATAAGCCCTGGAGAAATCACCTAGTCCGGGTCTTCCTTTACCACGTACAAATATGCGGAATAGTAATTTTTGAGATTGTCTGCGGAAACGTTCAATTAAATGCCACATTTACTCTTCTCGAGCTCTCCGATAGCTCGCCACCTCGCTCTTGTGGACAATTTTTTTTTGCCGTGTGGAAGTGACTACCGCCCTTTCCATGAGCCTCCGACATTCCCACCTACTTAGTGCTCCTTCCTTCCCATGCGTCGACAATTATATCTGCAAATTCTGCTTTAGAACGATGTGAAATGTCACATTGACCATAAGCGATTATAAAGCAAACGTTCTTTACCTTCGGAGTACCCAAATTAGCAGTTGACTCAGCCGTTACTCGCATGCGAAAGTAACCGGATGTTATATTACTATGCTATAAATTAACAGTAAGTGTGACATATCTAGCGTAAAACATTCGCGATACCTATCTTTATATTGACGGACTTTATACAACCTCTCAAATAACCCACTTGTGCTCTGCCGAAATTTGTAAAAACAAACAACGATTAAGAATGCTATATGACATAACAAGTTATATTCATATCCTGTTAATTATTAACTTTCAGAACTTTAATGGTACTTAATTGTTTTAAAATGTAATAATAGAACTTCTGTGAACGAAATGGAGCAGAAATACTTCGTTCGCAGAGCATTCTATCCCCTGTACTTTTGAGATATACAATGGGGTTATGGCATATGGGGCCCAGACAATCACTTTCAGAAGTTGTTGGGACACATGTAGTTTAAGATTGTAAGTGGATCACTACAGTTTTTTACACACAATACCGTTCACCTCCCCCTCCCCCCACCCCAATCAATGTTGCTCCAACCAAAACACGTCAAACCTGACGAGAAATGGGGCATAACACTGGACAGGGGGCGGGGGGATTGACGTTTGTTGGAATTCAAAGGTTTTTTGTGGCATCTGTCCCAAGACTTTTGAAACTGATTGTAGTTCGGTGTCTTCTGCTGGAAGAACAGCTAGGTAGGTCATTTTCGTCAGAAAATATATAATTTAACAGCCCTCGAAAACGAGGTCAGCATTCGGCAATGCCGACCTAAATGCCGATCTATCAACCTCCCAGGTAGGCAATTTTTTGCCGACCTTAATTCAGCCAAAGTAAGAATTTTTTTGGTGCTGATAGCTGTTAAAAAGTCAGCGATTATAGAATTCGATTATTAGGTCGATTATAGAATTCCAAATTAAAAGGTCAAAATTTGTGAATTCCTCCATTTTGAAATTTTTTACAACAATAAAGGAAATAAATTTCTAAGTTTGTATTCTGAATGCTGATTGGCTAGTTGTAAATACTAGACTGATTTTCATTGGCTGTAGACAAGAATGTGATTACAGCTCAGAAAAAGGTGCGTTTAATGCTCAAATCGCACTCCTGTAAACCAATGAAATTGCAGTATTTGCCACTGATAAATAATTAATGAAATAATTGCACTCATCTTATCCAATCAGATTGCAGTAAATTTGTCATGTATTTAATAAATATATTTACATGAATATAACAAAATATAGAAATTTGGGGATGGGAGTCTATATATACAAACCTTTAACAGTTTAGAAAACTTTTTGATTTAGACCCTTAGTTTACAATATAATTATCTATATTTATAAAACGCGTTAATACTTCATGAAGAAAATTCAAAAGAAATGAATGTTTAATCAGTGTTTGTAGATCGCATAAATATTTGTCCTGATTTACATAAGCCTTAGCTTTGATTTTATCGGCTAAGACAATGTTTATTTTTAAAATTACTTCGCCAATGAACTTATGAACTCATAAGATTGGTCGTTTTAGAAGAACGATAAAATATTCACATCCGATTTTATCTGATATACAGACTATGCTGGTAAACCAACTGGGGTGTGTTTTTTCCAACAAATTACGGGCGGAACCTGGGACAAATCTTCTCTGGGGGCCGCATGACATCATTATTTTTAAGCTAGACCCAAGACAGTCACCCTGACGATCGACTATACCTTAGATAGGCTTCATGTGGAGCTAGTGTAAGTGGCCCTCAATTTCAAAAATGCGCTGACCTACGTAAAGAATCTAATTTTAGGCTCTCTCTTTCAAGTTGGGGCCCCATTGAGGTGGGGGCCCGGAGCAATTTGATAGATCCATGATTGAATGTGAGACATTTTTACACAAGATAAGAATTCAAATAATAATCACTTCAGAAGCTGGGGAGGTTTTTTTGGTATTGGAATAAATGTACTTTAAATCTTACCTTTAAAGCAGACTTTTTTTGTACCATTAGCTTTATCTACATGACATAAAATATAGCACAGTTAATCTTAATGAACGTAATTTAAATGAAAATGGTTATGATCATTAAAGGCTGTATGTTGTTCTCCTAAAATTGCGAGTTTCAAGATGAGGTTCGAAGTTTTATTGGTCCAAATATTTATTCCATCCAGGTTTCTTCATGAATCTTACTAGTATAACCGAAGCCAGATGATCCCCACCATCTATACTTAAGTAGTTTCGAATTATTGACCCTTATCCAAGATTAGAGGTAAGGGTGGGTGGGGTATGTGTGTGGGTAAGGTTGATTAAAAGTCTCAAATTTTGATCTTTTTAGACAGTGTGCTGTCGCCATCTTTAATTATTCATGCAGGGTATGTATCTTACGCGCGTACTTTACAAGTGAGATCAGTATGATCTGAAAACTCGTTTGTTGTTTCTATTTAAAATTGAAGGGATATATTTTAAACAAATTTTGATCTTTTTCGGTTTCTTTATAGAGATAGTTTAATAAGACCACTCTTGATGTCATCAAACCACAGTAAATTAGATCGAGTATTAATCCAAGACGACCGACACCTTATCGCTTTCAGGCAAAGTATATATTCTAATATTATATCTCAAATTCAAATTGTCCAGTGAAAAAACAGCATTTGTACACCACGTGATAGCGTGATTTTTTACGGTAATTCACTCAAATTCATGATTTCGCAATCCAGCGTGGGATACTATAATATCCCACGGCAGATCCACAGTGGGATATTATAGTACCCCATGCTCACGCGCGACGCGTGGACGCCACGCTCTGAAACAATATAGCGTTCGCGAGCTGTTGTTTGTATTAATTTCGAACAGAACTACAGAAGATTTAATAAGTAAACCAAAGATTTCAACACGTCTATGTTACCTTCAACGATCCAAAGGATACTTGCTCAAATATTTTAAGGAGAAAACGTCAAAAACTCAGGTATAGATAAGAAATTAAAAATTGTATTCGCGTAGTTATTAATATTCAGCAAGTTTTAAAGTTTATTCTGAACTTAATAGACTCTTAGTGAGTTCTTTAACTTTCGGTATAATATAATTATCATTTATAGACCCTCCGCTCGGGGAATTCGGCGATATTTCCCTCAGTGATGATATTTTCCTCGGGGCAAAGCCCCTCGGAAAATATCATCACTTCGGGAAATATTACGCCGAATCCCCCTCGCTCCTGGTCTATAAATGATAAATAGCTAAGCTATATTTTATAAACGTTTTTTTCCGAACGAGACAATCTAAATGGTCCAATGCCTTATTAAGTCTTAATCGTACCACATGGATTCGCGAGCATTTGGGAATTTTTTCACTGAATTTAAACTTCTGCTTTATTGGACCCATGGGAAACTTGGGTTTTGTCTTACTGGTTTAATATTCTGTCTTACCTGAATGGCCCGGGTATGCTGAGTCTTCCTTACTAGATTTAGGTTTCTTCTGAATTCCTTCAGGTTTCTTATTGTTTTCAGGATTCATCTCACTGGATCCAGGGTTCTCCGTCGTGGGTGGTAAAACTTCTTCCCGTTTTTTAGGTTCTGAAGCTAAAAAATACAATAAGATGTTTTTATTTGACGAGCCCGCTGTTATTTCTACAGTTCTTTCGTTCTCATTCCCGCTATATTACAACACTGCTGTTTCGTAATAAAACATCTGAGGAATCGTTGAAATTACACATTAAAATTTTTTAACTAAACCATGAATTCGTTAGAAAGGCAATCGACCTATATGCATGCATGAGCTTCGCCAATAATAGCTAATTTCCAATAAGATTCTTGATGCACGATTCTTCTTTTCAAGATATAGAGCAGCCAAAAAGGATGCTTTTGCAAAATGCTGCGTTCAGTGTCGAATTAAGTTTTAATTTGAAGGCAATCAAACAGTCCTTATGGCGATTGTCACTTATTTTTTTATTTTATTTTGTTTACAAGTTTGCCATTGCAATAGATCTATAGAATATTATGGTTACAAGTGACTGGAGTTTCCTCACAGTGATAGTTCTCCAATAACAGGGTTCCAAAAAAATCAACTTATAGTATATCTAATTGCTTTAGAAATTTAAACAGACATAAAGCAATTAAACACAAAACAAGAAAACAAAGCATGCAAAAGCAATGACGAATAAACTAACAAGAACTAAGTTTAGCAACATGTTCGCGTTGATATAAGTTCATATATAGTGGGCGAGTGGTGCGACATTTAATCGGCAAACAGACTTGAATGTTCTTGGATCTACCGGATCATAAATTTGATGGGTTAGTTCTACGTAATATTTCGTTAGATTAAATTTAAATGTAGTTAGAAATATGATGGTATTTCTTCTGAAGCAGGAAAGCGTGTTTCACACATTAGCAAGCATGCAGCTCTGTGGTAAAAGCTGTTTTGAAAAGAACGGTTCTATACTTTTGGTTATATGAATTATAGGTTGCCGTTGGTTGTAATTAATCTTGAAATTATGCAAATAAAGATTATTATTGTAAGTATATATAAGATGCGGTACGCTCCGGTATTTGTAAGTATAGAGATGCGGTACGTTTCTTTGCACGTGTTAAGTTTATAGTTTACATTTTTTTTATATGGACTTAAACGAAGTGGTGACAGCCGCAGTGCATTTTCCTTCTTCGATTAAGTAAAATACATGATCAAGGTGACATGAAGAAGCTTTGCAAGAACATGAAGTTTATAGTTGAAGAATTTTTATTGCCAGCTGGAGACTCATAAGGCCATTTTCCATTGCAGTCGCTTTGCACGCGCGGGCGGAGCGACCAATTTTAATCACGTGAAAAATCAGTCGCCCGGACGCGCCAAGAAAGTTGAAAGTAGTTCTACTTTCATGGCGTGTCCGCGAGCATTCAGGCGGACAAACAATGCACAGGTTAGGCAACTACAGAGAAAGTTGAGTAATATTCGCTCCGCCCGCGCGGGCAAAGCGACTGCAATGGAAAATTGCCTATATGTAGACAAGCGTATGCAGACCGAACAGCGCTACAGTTTAATACTTTTCCGCTGGAATAATTTTCTCTTATAATTTATTTACTTACTAGACATGGCGATCATGGCGGCCAAGCCAAGAAGACACAGAATAGCTTGATTCATTTTTTATAAAATCTTGATCTTCACACTTCACAGCGTCGCAAAAATTTGTAACTTGTGCTGTGCTCAAAGTTCTCACCTCCTTTTATACCAAACGGGTCTGCAGAAGTGAAATTAATTTGTTATTTTTATTTTTTCTGTTGCTGGGAGAAATGCCGTGGAAACTGCAAGAAATGCCTTAAATAGCTGTCAATTGAATAGCAGTTCATCCTTACTTTTTAGTTTTCAAGTGTTTCTCTTTATTCGAGTTACGAAACTGCCTCTAAATATGACATCAATTATTGAACTAACGTCATTAGGCCTAATACTTGTGTACTTATATAAAAGCGTAAAGATATTACGTTTTTTGCATGGAGACTCACTTGTTTAATGCTATTAGAAACGAACATGTATTGCGTTTTTTCTTTGTTATTTAAATTAATAATAACTGTGCAGTAATTTTTGGAAGTGTTTTTTAATTTATATTGCCAAGAACGATAAAATTTGGTGCCGTGATTTATAAATTGCTGTTTTTTTCTGCTAATGTCGAGCACTTTCTTGAACAGTAATCTTATAACCGGCATTTGTTTTTAGTTTTATCTAGTGCCTATATAACTAGTAAAATTCTTGTCAACAAAATATTTTTTGCGTTAGAATCCTCTAATCTTAATTTAAGTTCGCAGCTAGGAAGCAAGCATGAGGTGCAGAGACGTAAACACGCCAAACACACGTCAGGCCTTATATACAGTTAATAAATCTGCATCAACTAGATATATACGTTTTTCTCTCGAAAAAGTTCTTAAAGGTAAATGGCAATATATTTTTTTATTTTCTCCTTTGAAAGAACATTTAAAATCGTATAGAGAACTCTTTTACCGTTTTTTCATATCTTGCTTACTTCTACAAATATTTTAATCGAAAGAAATGAAATGTCCGCCATCTTGGATTTTTGTAGATATGCATGTTACGTCACAACAGGGGTCACGCAATATTTTTATCTAGACAACCACTAACCATTTTGCACTCAAAATTATACTCTGTATGCGCTTGGAAATATCAAGATCACTTGAAACCTTTAAAACATCTACCAATCAATATTTGGTCAGCAACGAATACTTTTATACGGTTAATCCCTGTTGTGACGTAACCAAAACTACCGTTAATAAGATAAAAAATGTATCCAAGATGGCTGACATGTCATTACTTCAAGTGAAAATATTTCAAGAACTAAGCGAGATATGACGTATCGTTAAAAGAAGTTATTAAATAGTTTCGAAAGTTCTTTCAAATGAGAAAATAAAAAATTAACTACCTGTATTTATATACTATTAACAGAATTAGCAGGATTTTAATTACTATTCAATGAAACGTAATATAATTATTATGTAGCAGATATTAACTGAAAGTATGAGTGCAAATACTGTATACAGTGAACTACATTTTATATTTACAAAACTTTGGATGGGAAAAGAGTAATTGTCCGATTTATTTCGTTTAACTTTTTATTAAATTCTAAATGCAGTTTTTCTAAGCAAACTCCCTGACAGCTTGTCTATAAATTTAGAAATTTTTCTTCAGAAATCTTGGCTGGGTAGATAGGAGTTGACTTTCCTGAAGTTTTGAAGTAAACAGACGTGCAGAAATGCACACACAAAAACAACAGGTCACGTTTAAACCCATTCAGGGTTTGCACAAATCCAGCTTTGAAAAAACCGGCCACAGGTTAAGTAAATTTCTTGGTATTGGGACCAGTAAAAAATAATATTGTAATGATTTTAATCATGCATAATTTGAAGTATTGCCAAGCTCTTTAGGAGCTGGTTAATACACACATAACATTTTTACAATGCAATTTTTTTTCTACAAAAAGACTTGCGTAACCTGACAAAGATGAGGAACCACAGTAATGAATATAGTGAGTGCAGCTCAATATTAATAGACAGTGTTCTTTGTTTGCATATGTCACTGCATGTGAGTCGTCTTGCGCCATTTAGGTTGATTCTAGAGTTTATATTTTAATAGGTAAGGTGCATGAATCGGCTGATGATGTTGATTCACTATTCCTATATAGTTTGTTAATTGTAGCGTATATTGTGCAATTTTCATGGTTTCTGGCTTATATATGCGACCAGGAATGACAAATATACAGGGTTATATTGAGAAAAAGATGAGATAAATTAACATGTTTGGGAACTTTAGATAGAGATTATCGATAAACAGAGGCAAACATCAGAGACAGCAGCAAATGTCAGCCTTTCACCTTTCCATATACAGTAAAATTCAAGGAGTCGAATCAACTCAAAAAACCTAGAAAGGCATGGGCGTACCGGGCGAGGAGGGCGGCAGCCCCCAGTTTGTTGGGCAGTCGGGCAATATTCGCTCAACAGTCGGGCAATTTTGGTTTATTATAAAAATAAATGGGACAAATTCTGCCAATTTTGTGGGAAATTCTGTTAAATTTGTGGTCAATTTTATGATGTTTGGAAAATTTTTGTGATGTCGGAAAAATTTTTTGACCCCTAAAATGGTACACTAGTAGTAATATAGGTACCGTTCGACCCGGATTTTTGAGGTGTTGGATGAGGTGGTGTGAGGTGGTGGAGTGTGAGGTGGTGGAGTTTTGAGGTGGTGGGTGTCCACCACCTCATTTATAATTAATACTCGTCCAATTGAGGAGGAGTAATGACGTCACTCATTAACATACGTCATAATTATATGCAATGACGTCACGCGGGCAGGTTTAAACAAGATCGGGCAAAACTTGCTGACTAGGCATTTTTAGCGTCTCTCCACGTGTATGATACAATGGAGGGATTAATGTTGGCTTACTACACACGTAAAAACGCACAACTTGTCAACAAGTTGTCAATTTAACAAGCTTGTAGCAAGCTTGTTAACAAAGTTGCTACAAGCTTGTTATTTTCTCAACTTGTAGCAAGCTTGTTGATATCAAGCTTGCTACAAGTTGTTGATTTGCAGGCTTGTAGCAAGTTGTTGGAACAACTTGTAGCAAGCTTGTTGACAACAACTTGTAGCAAGCCTGTTAGAACAATTTGTTAACAAGTTGTTGTGATCATCAAGTTGTAACAAGCCTGTTGTAACAAGCTTGTAGCAAGGCTGCATTCAACAATCTTGTAACAAGCCTGTTGTAGCAAGCTTGTTGCAAGGCTGCATTCAACAATCTTGTAACAAGCCTGTTGTATCAAGGTTGTAGCAAGGCTGCATTCAACAATCTTGTACCAAGCCTGTTGTAGCAAGTTGTAACCAGGGCGCTATATATATAAGCGCCCTGGTTGTAACAGTATTACTAATATATTTTGCTAATTTTGGCTATTTACATTGGAGTATTTTGCAGATATTTATTGGTAATTATTGCTGTAACTTATTTAATAGAACTAGCCCGGCCTATTTACTTTAAGCGACACTTTATGTCATGCTTGTTTCCTTTTGCAAAACTATAGTTTATTGATTTTTAACTGATTGGAGAAATATATTAATAATGGTAATTGAACTGAGTGGAGTGCAATTTGGACTGAAATCAAACGCGTGATTACAAAATCGCAGGACCGCGAAGTGGGAGTGTGATTTGTAATCACAAGTTTGATTTCAGTCCAAAATTGCACGACACAAAGTTCAATTTCCACTTTATTATATTCATTTTGAAATTTTAAAACATTTTTGTAAACCGGAAACGTTTTTGTTTGCAAGACACACCTCCGGTACCTCCCTGAGTGTTTTAGCATAGCAACAATGAGCGAACAAAATACAAAATGAGGATTTGTTAAAGTATATTTTAATATACGTTCAAAAATCTAAATTATTAAAGAAATGAAAACATTTATAAAGAATAAGAGACAACACAAGTAAGTTTAAAGATATTGTAGGCTTTACGAGTGATTTGAAAGAGTTTTGGTGCAGTTTTGTACATTTAAAACTGAAAATACGATAGGCGAATTTACCTTTGTTTTCCCCCCAGGTTTTCTCCGATTTATATTTGCTTTTTTAGCGTTTTGATCATATTTGATAGAAGATTATTTTCTTAATTTGCCTTTTACTATTTGTAAAATTTGCAATTCTTTGATAGTTTACTTTTATAGCTATCCATATTAGTTTGTTTTTATGTGCAAAAAATTGCTTAATTTTAAATCATTCATGACATATGTAATTTTTTGGTTTTTGCTCATTTGCCATTTCACATTTTTCTTAAAATTGATTGGCTGTTTGAATCCTATGATTAAATATGATTGGTTGGCTGAAGTCAGCATTCTAATGTGATTGGTTCACAGGAGTGCGATTTCAGCACGATTCGTGCTGAAATCGCACTTCTGTGAACCAATCAAATTGCAGGAAACACCATTGATTTCAAAATGAATATAATAAATGCGGTTGTAAATGCTCAGTGGTTCCCGCAATTAAAAAGTTGTGTTGAACATAAAAAGTTGTGTTATAAATAGTTGTAAAATAAAACGTTGTATTGAAAATAAAAATGCTCAGTGGTTCCCGCAATTAAAAAGTTGTGTTGAAAATAAAAAATCATATATCGAAAATGTGTTGCAGACTAAAAAGTTGTTGATGAATATACATGTTGTGTACAAGAAAGTTGTGTTGCAAACAAGAAGTTGTGATGGTTAAAAAAATTTATTTTTTATAATTAAATTTCCCATAATTAAACACATATGATAACAACATAATTCCAATTTGCTTGCTAATTTGGAATAATTATACTGTAACAGTAATCATTGTTCAATCTTACTGTCATTCCAATTGAAGTGTTGCTGAAATATTGATTCAATACATTACCTCGGGCTGACCAATTCATTTGATCAAGTTCCTCGAGATATTCATACACTTCCTGTGAAAGAACCAATTCCAAGTATTTGATCATTTCTGGTCACTTCCTTTCTATTTATGATTGCTTAGTTGCACAAACAACAAAGGTGATTGGTGCATTCAAACTATTCAACAGGAAGTTTACAATTATACTAGGAAGTGTATGAATATCTCGAGGAACTTGATGAAATGAATTGGTCAGCCCGAGGTAATGTATTGAATGAATATTTCAGCAACACTTCAATTGGAACAACAGTAATTATAAAAGTTAATTGAGTTCCAAAACAGAATTTTGCTAGAGGTATTTTTGTTTATATTTAATACGTCCTCTAGAAAAATCCTGTTTTGAAACCGAGTAATAACGTTTAAAATAAATCATTAATTTGTTAAGATTCTGGCAAGGGAATTAGAAAATCATTAATTCTTATGCATCATGTTTATAACAATCTTACCTTGTACTTTAACTCTGTAGTTTGTATTTATTTACTAATCCTTGATTCCTTGTATGTTCTTTTCAAAATATACGATTTTTTACACCAAACTTGTGTTGTCTATTTTTTATTGTTGACACCCCCCGGGAAAACACGCGAAGTGATATTCACACGCGTGTTTTTTTTACCCGCGGGATTTTTCACGAGTCGCCATGTTTGTTACAAGCTTGATGAAACAAGGTTGTTACGGATTGAATTTGACAAGCTTGCTGCAGCATTGTTCCAACAAACTTGCTCCAAGTCAGTTGACAAGCTTGCTACAAACTTGATGCCAACAAGCTTGCTACAGCATCGTCACGACAGAGTTGCTACAAGTCCGTCGACAAGTTGCTACAAGTCTGTCACAACAAGCTTGGGACAACCAGTGCGAGCACATCTTGTGAACAAGTTGTTGGTGCAGACTTGCTACAAGTCTGCTGCAGGTTTGTTACAAGTTGTGCGTTTTTACGTGTGTATGATTGGTTGCTTGATTTAACGAGCGTCTGGATTTTTGAGGGTGCGTAAGGGTGCGTTAATTAATATTCATACAAATGAGGGTGCGTTAATTAATATTCATACAAAGGAGGGTGCGTAAAGGTGCGTTAATTAATATTTATACAAATGAAGGCGCGTAATGACGTCACTCATTAACATACGTCATAATTATATGCAATGACGTCACGCGGGCAGGTTTAAACAAGATCGGGCAAAACTTGCTGACTAGGCATTTTTAGCGTCTCTCCACGTGTATGATACAATGAAGGGATTAATGTTGGCTTACTATGATTGGTTGCTTGATTTAACGAGCGTCTGGATTTTTGAGGGTGCGTAAGGGTGCGTTAATTAATATTCATACAAATGAGGGTGCGTTAATTAATATTCATACAAAGGAGGGTGCGTAAAGGTGCGTTAATTAATATTCATACAAATGAGGGTGCGTAATGACGTCACTCATTAACATACGTCATAATTATATGCAATGACGTCACGCGGGCCTGTTCGGGCGAAACTTGCTGACTACGCATTTTTTAGCGTCCCTCCACGTTTATGATACAACAGTTAGGGCTATACACAAGAGAATATGTTGTTGTCTGGAGTTTTATAAGTACAGCTCTAGCATTTTGCTGTTATTGTCAAGTGATTCCTTTAATTTAGCTCCTAGAGGAGTAAAAAATCTGATACTATATGAAATAGCATTAGTGTTATATATCTAAAACTTATATATTCGGGGCATACAGCTATATGTTTTGTGGTTAAGTAATATATATTATCAAGCGTCAAAACGCTGAGAAATAGCATGCGGTAAGAGTTATTATGTATCTACAATTAAACTAACATTTAAATCCCGGTCTGCCATATGAGGTCTATATACGAGAGAATATGTTGCTGTTTAGAGTTATATAAACACATGGAAATTAGAGGTTATGATATATAATTGTCAAGCGATTTCTATATTTTATTGCTAGTTTTTTAAAGTACTAAAACTCGGATAAGGTTAATAAATTTAAGCTATATTAAAACACACCGGTTGCTATGTGTTGTTAGGGTGATACTAATTAAAGGATTAACTTTTATCAGAGATTTGCATTTTTCTACTGTGTGGATAAATACGGGTAGATTAGGATATTCATTGCGCGGGCGTCGCGGGTTATCCGTGCGGGAAGAGAGAAAGCGATTTAGACAAGACAGGAGCGCTTTGCGGCCAAAACTTGAAAGACTTTGTGGGGAATCCTGTAATATAATGGTTGTCAAGTCGGTCATCCTAGTCAAAGACAACATGACTGCCTCATGATGAACGAAAACGAACGAGGGCAAATAAGGAATCTATTCGTCACAAAAATCATATTTTAAATATATTTTAGACATATTTTAAACTAAACAGTTTCTAATCCCGAGTTGTCAACGTCGTTGTTAAGGCAATATTTACATGTTGTTCAACGTTATTTTAGCAAATATTCTACATACATATATACTGTTAAGATGACCGAGTCAGATCATAAGCAAGCTTATCAAGAACATAAGTTAGAATTGGAACAGTTGTAAGATATTTTGCAATAAAAACATGTAATCGTTATATACGTTGTTATTTGTTGCTAAGTCATTAGCGACGCTTGCGTGCATGCATATATTAACGTACAACATATTTGTACACTAATCAGGCGGGCGGATCGCGCGGGTGGAAAAACGGGCTTTGCAGGCAAAAATTTACACAAGATTTCAGTTTTACAATTATTTCTTCAAAATGTTTTAACAAAATTTAGTACGGTCTACTTTTAAGAGCGTAACGTCTAGGTGATTCTTGCATATCTTCTGGGGATAACCTAAGATATCGAATGATATCCTAAGATATCGAATGATATCCTAAGATACTATATGATATCCTAAGATATCGAATGATATCCTAAGATATCGAATGATATCCTAAGATACTGTATGATATCCTAAGATATTGTATGATATCCTAAGATATTGATATCCCAGCTAAGATATTGATATCCTAAGATACTGATATCCTAAGATACTGATATCCTAAGATACTGATATCCTAAGAAAATGATATCCTAAGGAAATGATATCCTAAGATACTGATCAGCTCCTTAGGCTCGGAGCCAGCTCCTTGGGCTCGGAGCCACCTCCTTAGGCTCGGAGCCAGCTCTTTAGGCTCGGAGCCAGCTCCTTAGGTTCGGAGCCGAGCTCTTTAGGCTCGGAGCCGAGCACCGTTTTTGGGGACCTGTTTGGCTTTATTGTTTATTCACCAGGTGGCGAAGAGATAAACACGGTAGTCGCCAATAGGCGTTCATAAAGTGGACTATATTCTTATCAAACATTCGTTCTCCAACAATTCCAATTTGTTTCCTATCACTAGGACCTTGGTGGCTCCTATCTCCTATACTCCTAGCCCTACATCGACCCTAAATCGACCTCACATCGACCCTACATCGACCCTACATCGACCTCACATCGACCCCACATCGACCCCACATCGACCTCACATCGACCCTACATCGACCCTACATCGACCTCACATCGACCCTACATCGACCCCACATCGACCCCACATCGACCCTACATCGACCCTACATCGACCCTACATCGACCCTACATCGACCCTACATCGACCCTACATCGACCCTACATCACAGCTTAAGGAGCTGGCTCGGAGCCTAAAGAGCTGGCTCCGAGCCTAAGGAGCTGGCTCAGAGCCTAAGGTGCTCGGCTCCGAGCCTAAGGAGCTCGGCTCCGAGCCTAAGGAGCTGGCTCCGAGCCTAAGGAGCTGGCTCCGAGCCTAAGCTTACTTATGATCTGACTCGGTCATCTTAACAGTATATATGTATGCAGAATATTTGCTAAAATACCGTTGAACCACATGTAAATATTAACCTTAACAACGACGTTGACAACTCGGGATTAGGAACTGTTTAGTTTAAAATATGTCTTGATTTTTGTGACGAATAGATTCCTTATTTGCCATCGTTCGTTTTCGTTCATCATGAGGCAGTCATGTTGTCTTTGACTAGGATGACCAACTTGACAACCATTACAGGATTCCACACAAAGTCTTTCAACTTTTGGCTGCAAAGAGCTCCTGTCTTGTCTAAATCGCTTTCTCTCTTCCCGCACGGATAACCCGCGACGCCCGCGCAATGAATATCCTAATCTACCCGTATTTATCCACACAGTAGAAGAATGCAAATCTCTGATAAAAGTTAATCCTTTAATTAGTGTCACCCTAACAACACTTAGCAACCGGTGTGCTTTAATATAGCTTAAATTTATTAACCTTATCCGAGTTTTAGTACTTAAAAAAAAACTACCAATAAAATATAGAAATCGCTTCACAATTATATATCATAACCTCTAATTTCCATGTGTTTATATAACCCTAGACAGCAACATATTCTCTCGTATATAGACCTCATATGCCGGGCAGACCGGAATTTAAATATTAGTTTAATTGTAGATACATAATAACTCTTACCGCATGCTATTCTCACCGTTTTGACGCTTGATAATATTTATATATTACTTAAAAACAAAACATATAGCTGTATACCCCGAATATATAAGTTTTAGATATATAACACTAATGCTATTTCATATAGTATCAGATTTTTTACTCCTCTAGGAGCTAAATTAAAGGAATCACTTGACAATAACAGCAAAATCATAGAGCTGTACTTATAAAACTCCAGACAACAACATATTCTCTTGTATATAGCCCTAACTATTGTGTCGCACACGAGGAGGGACGCTAAAAAATGCGTAGTCAGCAAGTTTCGCCTGATCGTGTTTAAGCTCGAACGCGTGACGTCATTGCATATAATTATGACGTATGTTAATGAGTGACGTCATTACGCACCCTCACTTGTGCGGCCCCCTTAATTACCATGCATTTTTAATGATGCGCCGCTCCGCGCCGTCCCAAAAATCCGGATCGATCGGTACCTATATTACTACTTTCGTTTATTTTGATTAGTCATTTAATATATGTGTAGTCAATAGTTTCTTTATGGTTGTACATTAGAGATTTGGAGATACTAATAACTCAATAATAAATAGGCGCACCCAGCATCCTGAAATTGGAAATAATTTGCAAATTTGGATATTTGTTTATATTTTATCCTATTCCAATACAAAATCCAATAATATAGAACACACAATTTATCAAATAAATGTAAGAAAGGTGTTAAAAACTTTATTATGCAATATTTACATTGAATATCGTGGTTGAAGTTGTAGAGTTATATTTGGAATTTTTGAACGAGACATTTTTCGCTTTATTATGTTACATTTTTACTTTGTTCGTCATTCTTGCTTCTCTACAAATAAAAATAGTCCATTTTTTCTTTTTCTTTTTTCAAAATAGCCCAGAATTTAGTTAAAAGTATTTTCATACAAAAAGCTGCATTTAACTTTCGTATACACTCTTTGACAGCTGCCATGTTACCAAAATATCACCCGGTTAATGAATAGTTTTCGGTGCTTTCATTGTATTCGCATTGACCAATCAAATCACGTTGTGAGTTGGATTATCCCAGGGCTTCTGAGAGCAATAAGGGCAGAAGCTCCCGGTAGGAGGTTGAGCGTTTGCACTCATTCCCCAAGGACCAACTTAACAAAAGCCATGGCGGACATGTTTGTGCTCCTGACCAGAGAGGGTTATAAGCCCATGTTACGAGTTACGAAATATATTATAATAATCATTACTATGCAAGCATAAATTTACTATATCCAAATATAGTAACGTAGAGGGTTATAAGCCCATGTTACGAGTTACGAAATATATTATAGAAATATAATATATCATAGAAGCATAGAAACATAATAGCATAGAAGCATATAATCATAGAAGCATAGAAGCTGATCTATATGGTACTATATTTGGATATAGTTAATTTATGCTTGCATAGTAATGATACTATGCAAGCATAAGTTAACTATATCCAAATATAGTACCATATAGAACAGCTTCTATGCTTCTATGATTATATGCTTCTATGCTACTATGTTTCTATGCTTCTATGATTCTATGTTTCTATGATTCTATGCTTCTACGCTTCTATATGCTTCTATCAGTTCTATGTTTCTTTGCTTCTGTGTTTCCATGTTTCTATGCTTCTATGCTTCTATGCTTCTATGCTTCTATGTTTCTATGCTTCTATGATTCTATGTTTCTATGCTTCTATGTTTCTATGCTTCTACTGATTCTATGCTTCTATGATTCTATGCTTCTATGCTTCTATGATTCTATGCTTCTACGCTTCTATGCTTCTATGCTTGTATGTTTCTATGTTTCTATGATTCTATGCTTCTATGATTCCATGCTTCTATGTTTCTATGCTTCTTTGTTTCTATGCTTCTACTGATTCTATGCTTCTATGATTCTATGCTTCTATGCTTCTACGATTCTGTGTAGACTATGTTTATAGAAGCATAGAACAATAGAAGCATAGAATCATAGAATCATATTATAGAAACATAGAAACATAGAAACATAGAAACATAGAAACAAAGAAGCATAGAAGCATAGAACAATTGTTTATCATGGCGGTATACAGTGAATCAGAGAGCTCCGATTATTTTCGTTCATCTAGTGAAACTCAAAGCACTTTTAATGGTGAAAAATATCTACATATAACTAAGAAAGGATCGATCAAGTGGGAAAGCTTTGAATCGCTTCAAAGTTTTTTTAACTCGTTTTTGAAAGCCGAGACGAAATGGACGACGCCGCGTGGTGGCTACAAACAATATGAAGCTGATAATAACCTAGTAATTCGCTGGTATTCTTCATCAAAGTCGCTTTGTTTCAGTGTACCTACCAGTGAAAATTTAAAGTTAAAGCTTATTAACTTGGTGCCTAAACAACAACAAATCATAGACGGCGTCGAGGGCGAAATATCAGTCGATCAAACGTTAGACTATGATGATGAAACTACAAATACGACAGACGATGAACATTCAAATGCTGACAACGATAAACATTCAAATGTTGAAAACGTTGAACATTCGAGTGTCTCTCTGGAAAAAACGCTGATAATTTCAAACTTTTAGAAAATCGTGTGAATGCAAAGGTACTCGAGCTTTCAAGTAAAATCGACAAATTAAAATCGAACAGTGTATGTAACAATGATCTGTCCCAAGAATATATGCAAAACATATAGTACAGGAGAATAAATCGCTAAAAGCAGAAAATGACACCTTAAAACAACGCTGCGAAAATCTTGTATATGCTATGGCGTCACTTAAAGCAAACGTAAGCGATCTAGAGAAGGAGAAAAAATCTCTGCTTATGGTAATAAAAGTTCTTCAGACGGATGCCGACCTATAAATCAGCCAGAAAATTTTAAAGGACAATGGCAATAAATTTTTTTTATTCCTGATATTGGTAAAACTGGACCCCCTGATTACGAATATGCTATTAGTTTTCATCAAAAATGTTTTGTTCTCAAGTTATTTCACCGTAAATATTCAGTACGTCCGCCATCTTGGATCGATTTTCAAAAAATTATCTTTTGGGTCACATGACCTGTGTGACGTCAAGAGCAGGGTAGAATCAAATATGTTTTATTAGGCGCATATTGCGACTTCGTACTTCTAGTGAGAAATTTGGCGCTTTTTGATTACTTAGATGGAAAATATCCACGATGTCAAGTAGATAAGGTATTGCCTTATCAATTTGAACCTAAACTGGGCTTACAAACAAGCGATAGCGGTGACGAGAGCGACTCCGAAGAACAGAGTGAATCGTCTGACGAGGAAATCACCAAGTGTTTGAGGTCGAAAATGCTTGGCGCATTTCGCATCGAAGCCAAAGAATATTGAATTGTTTTGTTTCCACGATAAAGCGTTAGAATACGATGAATAAGATGTATGATTGAAGGAGGCTGAAACACAAGGGGAGAAAGTGCTTTACTGCCTTTACAACACTGTGTCACTGTCAACACATGCAGAATTCAAAGCGAAAATGCTGTCGGAGGGGCTATTAAATAGACGTTTGTCGCTATCTTGAAGATATTAAACTGGCCTCTGGATGACAAAGATTTGGACAAGATACACAAAATGTATAGACTAGTAGCTTACCAACGATGTTCGCGTTGGGTATTTCAGATTTTGGGTAATAAGAACAGAAGGCCACTTCCTGCGTCAGGCTGCGTGTGTTTACACAATAATAGACAATTCGCATTATAGAGTTATTTTAAAACTAGGCAAGGAGATGCAAATAAATCACCACAGCTAGAAAGAGCATACTAAAATGAGTAAAATTGCAAAGTTTAGTTGCGAAATGTTGTAAAATGCGGAACATATAGCCTTGCAAAGTTTGCAAATTTTGTATACTTTTGTATTGCGTGCGGAAATTGCTACATTTTCGGCCCAAAT